>CAIGRH010008330.1:0-11596 GCA_903798295.1 Fraxinus nigra | reverse complement strand
TATACCATAAGTAAAGAGTAAAAGATAAGCAACAATAAAAACTTTAAAAGTGCCATATATATAACATGGTTAAACAAGTACCTCGACTCAAAAGATCCAAAATCAAACATGTAGTAGTCAATCTCCATTTCACTCTATTGCCAATCTTGTGTCCCTAGATGAAATCTTCTCAACTAAGTTATCACTTTTAGCCTCCATCTCCTTTTGTACATGTTTCCATTTTTGTAATGACCGTAAAAGAAGTGTAAATAGACATTTTAAGAAAATGAGTAAATTTTAATGTCACTGCTTGCTTCAACCCCAGGTCAGACGAAAATTTGCATAAGGGTTTTGTCTCTATTGTTGCATTTTGATTCTACAATTACAAAAANAAAGTGCCATATATATAACATGGTTAAACAAGTACCTCGACTCAAAAGATCCAAAATCAAACATGTAGTAGTCAATCTCCATTTCACTCTATTGCCAATCTTGTGTCCCTAGATGAAATCTTCTCAACTAAGTTATCACTTTTAGCCTCCATCTCCTTTTGTACATGTTTCCATTTTTGTAATGACCGTAAAAGAAGTGTAAATAGACATTTTAAGAAAATGAGTAAATTTTAATGTCACTGCTTGCTTCAACCCCAGGTCAGACGAAAATTTGCATAAGGGTTTTGTCTCTATTGTTGCATTTTGATTCTACAATTACAAAAAGTGAAATTACAAGCATAAATATCAAGAGGGTTTTCATGGTGTAATGTTCCTTGGTTCAAAATTTCATGGCGGTAGCGTTTAGTTTAGAGATAGTTGAGAGTTAAGAAAGAAATATTTCCTTATGCGGTGTATAATATAAAGGAAAAAGAAAAGCTCATATGCGCTGCGCGGAGACGGGGGCAGTTCCCTTAATTTGTGTGTGCTGAGGTTGTGATGTTTACAAGCAGTTCCAAAATTGTTCCTGAGAAATTCTGATAATCTGCAAAAATCGTGACCACCATTTTTGCGATGTCCACAAATTGAATGTCGAGGCAATGAGTTTCACCGTACTATGGTTTTGGATTCGAAGAAGATGAAAAAGAAGTGAGACTATGTAGATTATGATTCAAACAAAAGCAGTATGAACAAAGGGTATATCGTGGTTACACTAAACATCGATTTTCTTTTATTCAATTTTTGGGGGCTTTAGTTGAACAATTTTATACTTTAATTGGTGTCTTTGTGATTTTTATGCTTTATTGATTCGATTTTTGGATGTGATTTCGGAATCAGTGTCATTTTAAAGGTTCTTCAATCACACTAATTTCTTCTTCAAGTCAAGTCGTCAAGGTTGAACATAGTTGCCACATTTACGATCGTTATTTGTTGCTTTTGAATAAAAATTTGTTATTGAGAGATGTGCTTGTGTTGGATTCTTCCATTGATTTCTGAATAATGAATAAGTTGCTTCGATTTTCATCTTATGGGATTCACGATTGAACTTTTTTTTTAATCTTTTGTAATTAATTGATGATTGTGGGTTTTTAGTCAAGAATGCTTGTTGGGTTTTACCTTTCTTGATTAATATCTAGTTTCGATTGATGTTCTTGATTTCGGGCCTTTTAGTTAGCAAGCAAAAAGAAAGAACATTGATGTCATCCTGAATCGGAAAAATGATACTTTTTCTTATAGATATGTTCTTTTTGATTCTTCAATCCACATTATTGCTAGTTTTTTGCATAAGATAAATATGGTTTGATTTAGATTACACTTTACTGGGAAGGGTTCAATTAGATTTTATGGAAGTTTCATTTGGGGTTTGTTTTCTTATGCTGGATTTGAGATTTATTTATTTTTTTTTTATTTTTATTTTTTTTGTCTTAGGAATATGACATTACGAATTAAAAATTGAGTTTTTAATTTCTCTTGGAAATGAAAGTTTATGAGTTTAAAGATACCAAAGGAACTTTTATGTAACTTTTAATGTTTGGCAGACATATGTTTGATGTTCCTAACCAACTTACTAATGTTCCTTTTTTATTTCTCTTTCACAGTTGAGGATGGTGAACAACCATCTCATATGGAGCATCTACCTGCTGGTTCAAGAAAGAATTGAAGCCGTAGATTCTGATTTCAAGTTCGGGACTGGTTCCCCATACAAGGTTAGTTCTTTGTTCATTTTTCTTCCCTATTGTCATTCTAGATGATGCATGGTGATCTTACATTTATTGGATTGTCAAGTATCAAAATTTGCTCGTAGGATATAAAATAGATTATCTATCATAATGTCTCATATAAACAAATAAAGGGAGGAAAATGGGGTTTGAGGTGAGGATTTATTCAAATTTAGAAGATGACCTCGTGCTCAAAATAAATAGCGTCCAAGCTCTAGATTAGTTGGATGTAGATCGCCATCAGATAATATATATGAACTACATAATCTAAAATGAACATCTACTGAATATCATCCTTTTTGCAAATTCGGTTAATACGCATTAAATATATATATCGATTGAAATTATTTATTATAAATACGCATTATGTCCCCCCACTTTATTTTCTCTATATCTTAACATTCATTGAATAAATTTATTGGAAGAAATCTCTAAAAATATTCATTTTTTTTTTCAAAAGTTTCTTAATGAATTTAATTTACTATTTAATCAAGTAGAATAAATTTGTCAAATGTACATTAATCATAACTAAATAATTGACAAAATAACTAATGATCATATTGCTCAAATGATTAATAAATTAAATACATTTTGAAAAATGGAAAGTAGTATATTATTGAAATGATTAAATGTATATTGAAAAATGAAAAGTAAGGTATTATTGAAATTATTGAATTATAATGTAATATTTAATATATTATAATTATAATATTGTTTGAATTATTAAATAAATCAAACACATATTAAAAAATGAAAAGTAAATGAGTCTAATAAATATAGTTAAATAAATAAAATAGATATTGAAAAACGAAAAATAAATAATTGAATATGTCAAATGTACATTCATCATAACTAAATAGACAAAATAATTAATGATAATATTGTTCAAATGATTCAAATGATTAATAAATTAAATACGTATTGAAAAATGAAAAGTTCGGTATTATTGAAATAATTAAATACATATTAAAATATGAAAAGTAATGTATTATTAAAATAATTGAATTATAGTAAGGATAGAATCATCCAAAAAATAATTCTCATTATCTACACGGTAAATTGCATATCGGGTATGTTAGTTGAATATCCTGTAAGTTGCATATCCGGTATATGTTGAAAATTTGGTATTTGTTAAACTTACCGGATATGCAACTTATCGGATATACAACACACTATATATGCAACTTACCGAATATGCAACTAACATACCGTATAAAATCTGAGGACTGGATGAGTAAAAAATTGGAAAATGAACGATAACATCTCATTGGTTACTATTGCATCTACAGTAATTTCAAAATGACTTTTTTATATAGAAGTAAAACATTATATATGAATTTATTGGATTGAAGAATCTTCACATTTCTCGTCAAATGTCAATTTGAATTTTTAATTTCGCATAATTATTGATCCAATAATGGTCCAATTGATCATGCCAAACATTATTGGACTAGAATGTTTGCCATTGGCATAACTATTCAATTAAACAAAAGATATAGTTAATTCTCGATTATATGATTAATTATAATATAATCATATAAGAATTAATGTCTACGTGACATGAGTTGTATGTTATTCTTTAAAAACTAATTCAAAATTATATATTTTTCGAACATGTGCTACTTTGAGAGTATGTTATATTTACTATTGCTATTACAAGAGCAACATATCAGTATTCTTTTGTAATATTAAAATTTTAATGTCATGCTTTTCAAAAGCAACAACATATTATCATTTAAAATATAAATTATGTAAAAACCTACTCGTTGGGAGCAAAACATAATTTATGGTAGATTTTACTTGATTATGCTCTTCGAGAGAATAATTAAATTATTTAATACAATATCATCTTTTCTCTCTATCCATAATTCCACTCACTACCCACGAATCCAATTTGACCGCCTACTTTCTCTCCCCCTATTTCCAATATTTGCAGGTCGATGCGACGATAATGCCTCTGTTGTGCACGCCATGACAACAACATAGGCATCATTGCAGTGCACGTCGTGTACCGTAACAACAACGATGTGCATGCGACGCTATAGTAGAGTTTGCCACTACGCACAACATTATCACTGTTGCTGCAGCAGCCGCTGTGCGATTTGAGAAAAATTTGGAAGAGTTGGACGCCAGAGTTTTTTGGATGATCTTTGTTGGTAGTGGTAGTGCTTACTGTAGGTGATGGCGGTGGTGGTGATCCTAGTGGTGGTGGAGGTTTGGTGCTGCCTGTGGTGGAGATGATGTAGGTAATGGTGTGGTGGAGGTGCGTAGGATGGGACGAGATGAAAAGTGTTTATGACCAATTACTCGAGTTATTGGGATCAATAAATTGGTTAATTTATGATCAATAAAACGGATTTAGTCACATAAAGTCAAAAATAACATAAACTTGGTCGTAAAAAGTCAAATTTAACACATAAAAGGTAGCAAATAGTCACAATTAATAGAAAATTGGTACGGCATTGGTCACATATAGTCAAAGTTAAGACATATCATGTTAAATATGACTACATTAAGAAAGATCCGGTCATATATGACCAATTAATTTGATAATTTGTGATCAAGAAATAAGTTGTAACTTATAAAACTTGTGATTTGTGGTCGAGAAATAGGTTGTGATCTATAAAATAGGACTTTGTTCAATGTAAGTGGCACAACAATAGGTTACAGTTAGATAATAGCAGGTCACAATGAACGCATTATACTTCACAAACAATCACTGTGAAAACAGATATAGTCACAGATATCCACAAATAACACAAACTTGGTTACGAAGAGGCACAGTTAACACATAAAATATAACAAATAGTCACAATTAATAGAAAATTAGCCACACTAAAGTCATTGTTCACAAAACTCTAATTTCAAGCAAGTGTAAAATTGCAAGCAACGCCTGTAATTTCATAAATTTCACTAGAAGGCCCCACCCTAAGTCATCACCAAACTCTAATTCTCCCATTTTCCTCTACATCGCCAAAGGGTAAACCCTAATTTCTCCTTAGTTTTCCTCTACGACGGTAGAGGATGCCCTCAAGTGATGTGCTATCTTAGGTACACCGTCGAGTGACGTTGTTGTTGCAACAACAACAAGCATTGCGACGCAGCCTCGTTAACCCGAAGCTAAGGTGGGCAAAATCCAGCCGAACCAATCCAACCAGTTTGGGTTGGTTTTTTTGTTATTTTTACACGAGTTGGGTGGGTTGGGTGTGTAGGCGAGTAGGGTTGGGTCGAGTTATAGGTTAACTCATGAAAATCGCATAAACCTGTACAACCCGACTTGTCTCTTTAAAAAAATGTCTAAAAAGTAAAAAGAATCCAAAAAGTATGAGTGGATAGTGTAACTGTAATTACTTTGGTGCATTTTAGAGAATGAGTTTATTGTCCTTCCCACAATAAATGCAGTATAACTTTTTCATGTTATGTTAAATGCACTTTGTTCTTGTAAGCTCGGCTAATGATGATTGAATAAAATAATAGATAATTTTATTTATTTATTTACTTACTATTTAATCTTGTCTATCCGAATTAATATAATAGAAATTTGTATGACTTTGATTTTTGTTGAGAAGTCGTCAAAAATCGACCAACCCAACCCGATCGATACTTGATTGGGTTGAGTTTCTACATTTACACAGGTTGGGTTGGGATAAATTTTGATCAAACCGTTCATGTTAGGTTAGGTTTGGGTTGAAGCAAAAATTGACCCGACTCGACCCCACCCAACCCATGCCCACCCCTACGTGGAGCCACTTCACGCAACATTGCTGCTTCACAATGCCATTGAAGAGTTGGCATGGCTGTTGGCGATGAAGGTTGTTATCAGCGAGATGGAGAGATAGTGGTGAAAGTTGGCAATCGGATTTTGACAGCTCGAAAGGTCCATTTCAGTAATACATAGAATAAATTTTATTGTTATTGTTATTGTTATTATAATTTAACACCTCATTTGTGAAACTTTTTTACAAGTTTGTTAAATTTGTATTTGTATTCTTATAGTATTGTGTTTATGTACTTTTCCCTTTTTAATCACTTTGCATGTTCATCTCTCTAGCCCATAAATTAAAGAGTATTGTGAGATTTGAGTTGCAACTAAACCCGTATGTCCACGCTAAGAAATTTTTTGAACACAAATAACCTTTTAGTTAGTCATGATCTCTAAATGGTCTTTTAGACGCAATCGTAGACTCTGAATCATCATTTAGCCTCCGTTTGGATACAAATTTATAATAGTTTATAAATTCGGTTAAAATCAAACATTAATTTTAATCACATTTTTTATTATTCGCTCATTTTGTGGGATCAATTACTATTCTTCAATTTGGTTATGTTGACGCATAAAATGTAGTCCAATTAAATGGCCCAAGAAGCGAAGCCCCAAATAGGAGATCCGAAGGATAAGCCTAAGGAAAACCATGTAAAAAGCCCAAAGCAGAGCTGTGCAATGGAGACTCATCATCGCCCAAGTCTACAAGACGCCCAAGCTCTGGGCGAGTACAACATTTTATTAACACTCAGGGTGATAGCGTTATTATCGGCCAAGCTTATGAAACGCCCAGAATACAGACACACTGATATTTCAAGCGACGGTTACCAAAAGCAGTTAAAGAGTAATCTCATCATGCCCCATGACCCAGGAAGTCCCGATTATCAGCAATTCAATAGTGGAGGTAATGACGGCAGTTAGAGACGGAAGTTCCATGACAAGTCAGCCATGATGAAGAACGTGAGTAGTTACAGGACGATCAGCAGGTTCAAGCGGTTCTACAACAACTGTCCATGGAGTATAAAGAAGAAGAGAATGCATAGAAGAAAATAGACCTCGAATCAAACACTCTCGAATAGAGATTATATAATTTTCATTATCTTTACTTCTATCGCATTAACTTTCAAGTGTTTTGTGTCCTTGCGCCCCTTGGAGGAATTTCATTTTCTCACTGATTGTAAATCTTCGTCAATAAAACACTCATTTTTGAAACTTTGTCTCAAGAGGTTTGTTCCTTACACAATCGTCTGAACCCCTTTTTTTTATTGTTAGCGAGGCTCGACTTTCCGCGCGAAACAATTTGACACGTGTAGTGGGACAGTTTGGTATTGAAGATACAATAAGTGGAAGCAGTATGTCTCATAGAAACTTTGATAAAAAAACCAGCAAGCCGGGACTAGTCCAGTCTGTGATTGAATGATATGAGGAGCAACAGAACTCTCCAGGAACAAATGGACATAGTCAAAGTCGTTACGAGCCAATGATGGAGTTGAGTCCTCGGACCATGTGCGCATTGTTAAGTGAACTCACGCAAGACGTTGTTGAGCAGGTAAACTTACCAAATGTTCATAACATGGAAAGGTTTATCCAAAGTGGAAATGCACATTATGACAACTTGACCAAACAATTAAACAATTTGAACGAAATCATAAACAAATTAGTAGGCCAAATTTGTCAACCAGTTATGCCAAGTATAGGGAATTATTTCCGATCTAGAACAATTGCAGGTCATTGTTCCCCAATCCTAAGTCCCAATCAAGGAATAGAATCGCCATTTGGACCATCATTGCCTAAGTTTACAAGACGTCCAAGCTCTGGGTGAGTACATCATTTTATTAACACTCAGGGCGACAGCGTTATTATCTGCCAAGCTTATGAAACGCCCAGAATACGGACACACTGATATTTCAAGCGCCAGTTACCAAAAGCAGTTAAAGGACAATCTCATCATGCCCCACGACCCAAGAAGTCTCGGTTATCAGCAGTTCAATGGTGGAGGTAATGACGAAAGTTCCATAACAAGTCAGTCACGATGAAGAACGTGAGTAGTTATAGGACGACCAGTGGGTTCAAGCGGTTCTACAACAACTATCCAAGGAATATAAAGAAGAAGAGAAGGCATAGAAGAAAATGGACTCCAAATCAAACACTCTCGAACAGAGACTGTGTAATTTTCATCATCTTTACTTTTATCGCATTAAACATTCAAATGTTCTGTGTGCTTGCGTTCCTTGGAGGAATTTCATTTTCTCACTGATTGTAGATCTTCGTTAATAAAACACTCATTTTTGGGATTTTGTCTCAAGAGGTCTGTTTCTTACACAATCGTCTGAACCCTTTTTTTTTTAATTGTTAACGAGACTCGACTTTCCGCGCGAAACATGTTCATTTAACAGAATGTGGTGAAGGTTAACAAGCCTCGCCTTCCAGAAAGGCAACTTGGACAAAGCATGGACCACGTTGTTGTTTTAAGTGATGTGGCTCCCTTGTCCTTGATGGATGCTTTACGTGCCTATCAGCGAAGCCTTGGTTATAACATGTGAATTCTAGATTTTGTATAGTTATGGTGTAAGTTGAATCGTAAGGTCAACATTTAAGCAACCCATAACTAGACAAACCGAATATATGTGAGTGTTGCTTCGTGGCATATAGGCATGACACACGTCAATATAATTTTCCAATTTTTGGCTTATGTTTAACCTTTTTTTATCTTTTTCTCTTTATGGAATAAAATATGTGTCATTTGATTGTTTACCTAAGTTAAAAGTCTGGGACTTCGACTGCTAATTAAATTTAAGTTCCAACCGGGATACGGCCACCGGCCCACCAACAGGTTTAACCCACAATTAGCTGAACCGTTCTGTCCTTGGTCACTCACTCGTGCCCGGTTAACACAACTCAAAACCCATCCCCGAAGACCAGAGCTGGCATCTCAAGCTTTCAGGTGGTTTTATTCATTATTATTTCGATTAATCATGTTTTTTGTAGGGAGTAAACTGTAAATGGAAAATTTGAAATTAGAATGCCGAAAATCAAATTAAAATTGAATGTAATTTTGTTCCTGATTAGAAAATCCGAAACCTTTATTTGGTTTAGTTAATATCCGCTTTCTTCCCTTTAAATATGCTAATTTTTACCAGATTGTAACATAGTTCCATGTAATTTTTAAGTCTGTAAGAAGATCTGTTTTCTAATTTCTGTGATCATATTGCGCATGTAAACCTGGTTAGAGATGGAAGAACGATCGTATCGAGAAGAACCTGTAGATCTTGAAGCTTCATTGCTTCAAATGATCAATGATCACAACCATACTTCTGCCGCACTACGTGAACGCACCGGTCAGTTATATTCAACCGAATTCGTGCTTGGAATGTGAGATTGTTAATTTTTGGGATTTTATGAAGGCATTGAGTTCAATCATATTTCGTGATGTTTTGTTTGTAACAAAATTAGATAAAGCAAAGAAAAAAGCAATTCAGACTGCAGTGCGCGTTTCAGATCTGTTGGTGAATTCAGTGAATGAGGGTGTGCAACAGGTCTTCATAAACGAGAAGCGAATTGAAATGGAAATTCGAGCTTTAGCTGCTACTATTATGCAATTTACGAAGCAGACCGATCAGTGGCTCACAGCTTCCCATGCTATTAACACTGCCGTTAAGGTTTATACACTCAGTCTTTGAATGATAACAATACTGGCTTTCGCCTCCTTCCATTGTAGTTTAGTAGACGGAACTGTGATGGTTTTATATGCAACTGCAGCTTCTAGAATATTCTGTATCTGCTTATTACTAAATTGTTCACATCATAAGTGAAAATGACAATGGTTTGACCTAAACAACTTGAGGAATTGAGTTCATGAGATTCAATTTTCAGGCCATTGTTCTGGATCTTGGATTCAGTAGGTAGAAGTAAAACTATGGGAAGAACGATGATTTCTTATTCTCCTTTTGCACTCTAAATATATAAGGCATTTATTCAAAATTACTTGATTTATTTACCAAGATGAAAGATACTTCTTAGCATATATCCATACGGGCATGTCTTGCAAGAAGTAAAAGGCATTTATGAAAACTTTATTGTCATTCATCAGCTTAGTTTAGGAAGTTAGATGAATGTGTTGATATAGTTAAATATGTGATTTTATACATGAATGTAGTTATTAGAAACAGATTAAGGATGCAACTTATTTATGACATTTACAATTGAATTAACAGAGTGATAGCATTTGAGATTGAGGGAAATTTAGAAATTGTGAGGCGCTTCAAGTTCTATAATTTACTAGGCTACATCTCATATGATGCTCACTTTTCAGGAAAGAGTTTCATGCCTGTTGCTGGGAACAAGAAATGTCAGATAAAAATAAAAACATATTTTTTGCTCTATTTTATTGGCTCCTGGCTTGTCAAACAACCTACTAAAATCTATGGAATACAGCACATTATGTCTGGGCTAGTTCATTTTGATTGCCATTTTTTTTGTAATCATGGTGATGTCTTCCTCTCTAGAAATACGTACTTAATTGATAAATGAGGGACAATTAAATGCTAAGGAATCATTGATTTAAAATGGAAAATCAAATTACTATAATCAGTTATCTGACTATCACCAGTTCTAGCTTAGAAAAAGTAAGAATATCTGTCAGTTGGAGTTTTTACCATAAATTGGATTACAACTTGAACATTTTTTTACTCTACGATTTGTGGTTGAATGAGACATAGGACAAGCCTCTTATTCCTGAGATTTTATGGACTCTATATACAGGAAATTGGAGATTTCGAGAATTGGATGAAGATAATGGAACTTGATTGTAAACGCATTAGTGCTGCAATCTGCAACATTCACCAAGAATGAAATGACAAGGCCAACTTTCAATTCCTGTCTTTTGCACAATTCTTGTCCTTCCCAGTGTACGTGTTTTGTCTCATGGGGGCACTTCTTTTATATCTGAAAATATGTCTTGTGATTGATAGTAGAACCTCTAAAAATCATCATCTCTTTTTTATGGCATATTGGCATGTCCTCTACCTTATTTATAGAGACTTTTTTAATGCTCCACGCTTGTTTGTACTGATTTATTTGTGTGCACTGGCCTTGTATATTTGATGGCTGCCATCCTCCAGCCTCCTTCCAGTTCAGTGCATATTTCAGTTATCTGTGTTGACAGTATAGTTGTCTAAGTGGCCTGTACTAACTGGAAATTGCCTTCACTCAATCGCTAGGCTAACACTAAGGCTACTGGGCCGATACTTACGGAATTTGAAAAAATAAACGAACAAAAAAAAATCTTTATTGTAGGCATGTGTGAGTTGAATCGACTGGCTCATTCTTTATCTGGTTGGAGTCTGAAAAATGCAACTCAAGAAGTTTCTATGAACTTAATCCTATGAAGCTGCTCTTACTGAATTAGAGTATCCATCCGATCAAAAGAATAGGGTGATTGTTGTTTCTGTAAGACTAACCTTCCACAGAAAATATAAGATCTGTGCATGTTATAGGCCATTAATAGTGTCAAACTGGAATGTGGAGGATATGAGTTTATTGCTGATGGCAAGTGGAAAAATCAACGTACAAAAGATGGTATAGTCTAAACTCTAACCTTGGAACTGATAGGTCTATATTTCCCATGAGGGCTAAGGTTTTAAAATTGAGAATTGTTTCACTAGCATAACCCGAAATCTGCAGAGCACTAGTGGGTGTAATAATGC
>CAIGRH010008320.1:0-14327 GCA_903798295.1 Fraxinus nigra | reverse complement strand
TTTGTTTCAAGCAGTCTGCATAAAGAAAATGAAATATAAATTAAAAGTTATAAAAATAAAATATTTTGAAGTATTGGTAATACTTACCGACTATTTGATTTAATCACCAATTGATTGACTTGTCATAGTAAGAAACTCTACAAACATAATTGAAAAAGGGCAATTAACAAACACAAATAAATTAAGAATTGTTCAACTAGTAAGATTTAATAAAAAAATGATATATATTTATTACATGTCACAATGCCCTTATAGAACTCTGAGCAACTGGGCTAACAATGACAATGCCAAAATGTTAGACAATTGGGCTAACAAAAAAATAANCACTGATTCATATCAATAGTTCATTTGTTTCAAGCAGTCTGCATAAAGAAAATGAAATATAAATTAAAAGTTATAAAAATAAAATATTTTGAAGTATTGGTAATACTTACCGACTATTTGATTTAATCACCAATTGATTGACTTGTCATAGTAAGAAACTCTACAAACATAATTGAAAAAGGGCAATTAACAAACACAAATAAATTAAGAATTGTTCAACTAGTAAGATTTAATAAAAAAATGATATATATTTATTACATGTCACAATGCCCTTATAGAACTCTGAGCAACTGGGCTAACAATGACAAGGCCAAAATGTTAGACAATTGGGCTAACAAAAAAATAAATTTGGTTGGACTTAGTTAGTTTCTTTAATTAATTTGGTAATTTGTTTATTAAAAAAAATTCGATTCTTATTCGATTATTCGATTCTCTGTTTAGAACCGAGAACCGACCCAAACTCATCAGTTCTCGATTCGGATACTCGTTCGGATATTTAACTTATGCAGAACCGCTCGGTTCGGTTCAGTTCGGGAGTTTTGCCCAGCCCTATTAGAAATCATACATTGGTCGTGAATGAAATCACATATATATATATATAGGAAAACGTAAATTGGCCACGTGGGTAATAAGCCAAGCTCAATATGCAAATTGTTTAGTTTAATAAGTTCAATCTAATGAATAGTTGATGCCTGCAATTTATATGTGTAATAATAGTCCCTCAAGTCTGAGTCATACATTCATATGCGGGTTAGATTTTGAACTATAAGGAATTGCCTCGAAAGTATCTATGAGAGCCTGAATAAGTGAGGGCTTACAAATTGCCTCGGAAGATATCGCATATAATTTGTCAAAATTTCAACAACATTTCTTTTGTAACATGAACTAAACCAACATGTAATACATTATAATATATCCACTGCACATATACAAATAAATTTAGGGTTCATTTGCCCTTCAAATTACTCATGACGATAAAATGAGTAATGACATATCAACTCTCATAAAGATACAATATGTAGAGAATTTATCATGTATTATAGCAGGTCATATGCTTGCACAACTTAGTATAATAGTAGTGCTATAGTGAACCAACATGTTGATAATGTAGATAATGTGATATGCATACTCACAGTAGTCAAAATAGCCATGTAACATGCTAGCAGTGATTATGTAATGATATAAAAATACTAGATAGTCATCCCAAATCCAGGTATGGATATTCATATAACACATGAACTTTTGGGTAGAAGCGATATTTTGGACATGAGTTGCAAAGGTGATGCTCTGGACACGAGTAGCAGAGACGATGCTTTGAATGTGAGTTGGTGTGTTAAGCCGACATCCCTACACGAGGGTAACACATCAATGTTAAGGCCTTCCTTCATGGTGTTTGATCCAACTACGAAAGACATCGTCTTCAATGGAATCAGAGGTGATCCCTGCAGGGGTATCATGCGCCTCGCCGATCGAAGTGGATATCCTTGGAAGAGGCGACCTCGTAGGAGGTATCACGCACCTCGTTAAGGGCGTTCTCAACGATAGATGGTGCATCCGTAGATAGCATCACTTTCGAAGGGCAAATGAGACGACCCTGGTAGGGGCGTCACCTTTCCTAACGAAGTGGATATCCTTGACAGAGGTGGCCCCATGTGAGGCATCATGCACCTCTTTAAGAGAGTTCTCCACAGTGGATGGTGCATTCGTAGAGATCATCACTTTTGAAGAACAAATGAGGTGATTCCAATGGAGGTGTCACACACCTCTCATAATGAAGCGGACATCCTTAACAGAGGTGGCCCATGGGAGGCATCATGTACCTCTTCAAGGGTGTTCTCCATGGTGGATGGTGCATCTGTGGAAAGCATCACTTTCGAAGGACAAATTTGAGGTGAACCCGACACGCCTCTCCTAATGAAGTGGACATCCTTGACAGAGGTGTCCCTACGCGCCTCTCCTAATTAAGTGGACATCCTTGATAGAGGTAGCCCCGAGGGAGGCATCACGCACCTGTTCAAGGGCGTTCTCCACGGTGGATTATGCATCCGTGAATAACATCACTTTCGATGGGCAAATGAGGCGAACCCAGTAGGGGTGTCTCGTGCCTCTGCTAATGAAGTGGACATCCTTAACAGAGGTGGCCACGTGGAAGGCATCACGCACCTCTTCAAGGGCTTTCTCCACTGTAGATGGTGCATCGGTAGAGAGCATCATTTTCGAAGTCGAAATAAGCATCCAGCGATACGTGGAATAAACATTCCGCGAATAGCTCTCGAACTATCGAAAACTTATAAGGCATCAGAATGACAAGATTTTATAGCTAAGCTCGAGATAGTGAGAAGCGAGAAATATACACCTCGCGAAACCAAGGATAAGAATCTAGCGAGGCGGGGAATAAACATCCTGCGACGCTAGAAATAAGCATTTGGCAAGATGGGGAATAAACATTCTGCGAATAGATCTCGAGCTATCAGAGACTTATAAACTGGCCTTGGAATGACGAGATCTTATAGCTAAGCTTGACGATAGTGAGATCAATGAATAAACATCTCGCAAAGTCAGGGATAAGCATTTGGCAAAACTAGGATAAACATCCCGTGAAGCCATGAATAAGCGTCTGTCGAGACATGGAATAAACATCCCGCGAATAACTCTCAAACTATCGAAGTCTTACAAGTAGCCTTGGAATGATGAGATCTTATAGCTAGGCTCGACGTCTCGAAATGACGAGATCTTACAGTTAAACTCGATGATAGTGAGAAGTGATGAATAAACATCTCGTAAAATCAGGGATAAGCATTTGGCAAGGCGGGGAATAAACATCCAGCGAATAGCTCTTGAACTATCGGAAACTTATAAACTAGCATCGAAATGACAATGTCTTACAGTTGCCTCAGAACGACGACGTCTTATAGCTAAGTTCGATGATAGTGAGAATCGAGGAATCAACATCTCGCAAAGTTAAGGATAATCATCTGGCGAGTTAGGGAATAAACATCCCGCGAAGCTAGGAATAAGCGTCTGGCAAGGTGGAGAATAAACATCTTGCGAATAGTTCTCGAACTATCGGAGTCTTGCAAGTATTCTCAGAATGATGAGGTCTTACAGTTAGGTTTGATGCCTCGGAATGACGAGGTCTTATCGATAAGCTTGATGATAGTAAAAAACGAGAGATAAACATTAGATTAATTCTGCGAAAAAGTTTTAAAAACAAATTCACCTTCTTTCTTGGTTAGTTACTCTTGAGCTATCAATTGAATGAGGAAAGAATTCAAATGGATAAAGTATAGTCAAAGTATTACCACACATCAATTTTCAACTGAAAAAGTTGTGTTTCAGATTTTTACCTCATATTGAGATCTAATTTTGACATATCAAGCTTTCAAATTGAAAAATGATATTTCTAAAATAATTATAACCCTACGAGTTATCTTTTCAATTCATTTTGGATCACTTCAATTGGATATTGGGAGATAAACTTATGACAAAAATATTGAAAAAAATGTTCAGATGTCGAAAATTTGGCGAGGCGTGCACCCTTTCTTGTAGGAGAGGCGCACGCCCCAACAAAAAATGGGGTGCCTAAGGTATCCTAAACCAGCCAGAAATGTGACCTAGATATACCTTAGCAGGAGCCTCAATATAAAAAGAGAAAAAAATTGATTTTCCTTATTTATGTTTTGGTAACAATTCAATGCAATTTTTTAGCATCTTTTAAATACCGAACTCAACCAGAACGTGGGAAAGGGCCATTCGACCTAAATTTTATCATATTCTACATATTTTGGAGGTGAAGAACAAGTTTATATATCAATTCAAGGCGAATCATATAAGGATTTTGAAGATTTATAACCTAGTTTTAAGATTTGAGCTAAGAACGTGGGTTTCTCCTACTTTTTCCATCTTTCTTATTCTCGGGTGATATTTTTCCAATTATTCTTTTTATAATTTAATTATAAGAATGTTAGGCTAAGTTTTTCCTTATCTTGGATGAATGATGAATCCTATTATTTTTTTATTTTAATTCAAGATAATTAGTTTAGTATTTCTTAATTTTTCTTGATTGGTTTTGCATTTCCATTGAACTATTTGATTGATTGATCACAAATTAGATATTAAGTTATTTGTTGTAGTGTAGGAATACTCAAATAAATCTAGAACATGACAAAATTAACACATATGCAATAAATATTAGGAATAATATATATGGCATGTGCAATCACTAGGAATATGATCGAATCGTATTAAACATATATCTAATCTATTTTGAAAAAGAAATATTAAATTACAGTGAATTATCGATTGTCTTGAGCGCACGAATTTATTAGATTACGAATTAAGAATTAAATTAAATGACAATAAGAAGATTCATAATTCCAATACAAATGTTCACTTATTAAATAAATAGTTTATTTGTTTTGTTAGTTTAAGATTAATATAGAACATACAAACTATCTCTTTTGATATCACCACACTTCGAATTTAATAGTAGCTATTGAACTACAAATTAAACGTTATTCCTTATGTAATGATACTCTTAACTCACAAATATTATTATTTGTACAACGATCCATACGCTTGCAGATTTTGTCCGAACAAATTGTAATTAGTTCTTTATTTTATTTTTATTTTTTATATTTAAATAAAAGTGTATATTTATCATTTCACAACTTTTCATTGATAAATTGGATGAAAATAGATAGAAAGGATGGTTTGCGTAATCAAATGTGTAATTAAGGGTGAAAATGTCAAAAAATGAAATGTAAGCACGTTTTCACAATAATAGTGAAAAGTAAGGACATTATGTACTAATTACCCTTTTACTAATTTAATTGGGACTCATTTGCACTTTTTTTAAATAAATTTGAGACTATGATTGCAATTGCCTTTTTTTTTGTCTTTTTATTTTATTTAAATAGAAAGATATATTCATCTATTTACATCTTTTAATTATGAAAATGACTTTTTACGCAATGAATAGTGAAAATAAGGGTGAAAATGTTAAAAAATGAAAGATAAGACGTTTTATGCAATAATAGTAAAAGATGATGACGTTACGTGCTAATTACCCTCTAGGCTAACATTATGACGTCGGTGTGGATATCCCTAACGTCAGCCAACTCTTTGTTTGGACTTTGGGGTATCCGAAGTAATAGATACAACAACAATCACCTTTCCATTGTCTCCACCAAGTGATTTCTAATAATTCTTCAATATTTTAGACGGCCAGCATAGCTCCAACAATGCCGAATCTACTAAACACAAAAAATATTTTATACTATAATTACGACTCATAGTAATACAGCCTCGAACTAGTTCGTATAAAAGTGATGTGAATTGGTTAAAAGAGAAGATCGTAAATCAATTAGAAAATCGAAGAAATTAGAATGATCTAAGAAAATGTGGGTAACTTTCAACTCGGTATGAAATTTTCACGAGCGAGTACAATCTAGAAGCATTTTTCGATTTTGTACATTTTCGAGATCAAATTACATCGTTTAGAGATTCATTTTAGCATTTTTTCTGTTTTGATAAAGTTTAATGGTATTTTTGTCATTTTTACAATTTTTTAGTTTTATTCAAATTTGTTTGCTAAATTAGGATTCGTTTTTAACTCTTTAAATATGTAATAAGGATTTGAAACTCTACATTCATTTTGATTAAAATAATTCAATTTTTCCATAATTTGATAGATTTCAATAATTCTCAAACCCGTTTGAGTGAGATTCGAGTAATACCTGTTTATGTGTTATTTACAAAATCCTTTTAACCCCAGTTTGAGCCACATTAAAATTTTCATTTTCATTCTACTCATTTTCAACTATACATTCTACAATAAAATAATATTTCTATGTCATCAATAATTCTTCCTTCTTTTTCAACCACATATTCTCCCGCGTTAAAAAGTTTACTTACCTAGATAAAATTGGGGTAACATGGGAGGAAATCAAAACTAATTCCCCTGATTGAGGGATAAGAGAAATGATCGAATATGGGGGATGACCTAGCCATATCAATGAGTCGATCCGAAAAAAAGCTCGAGCTTTTCTTGGCCAGAGTCGAGCCAAAGAATTTAAAATTTATACAATTTACATGTGTTATAAATTAAATAAAAGTTAAAATCTTCCTCATTTCTCTGGGTTTGGGACCAACTACAATTATCGTAGACGGAGTTAAAATTGTATACGAATAAAATATTTCGTGTACAACTTTTCTTGAAACAAAAAATTTAAAAATTACGTATTTTTGAAACTAATCAATTTAAAAACTTACAATATCTTATGCTTTAATCTGCTGCAACTCTTCGACTATTATACTGTTAACTTGTTCTTGAAGATGTAATTTCCCACATTCCCAGTCCTTCAAACATATTAAACTTTCAATATATCTTCTTTTAGTTTGAATCATTCGTCATATAAAACTCGACCACCTAAACTAAATGCAGCCTCTGATACTATCGTAGACACCGGATGTGTTAGTAGATCACGAACAATTTTTTATACAATTGGATACTGTTTTTCGTTACACCTCCAATATGATAAAAGACTAAATTCATGTAATTTTTGTAGTTTTAACATACAACGAACGTCCACGTAGCCTGTCAACGAGCCGAGTCGAGCCTAACCGAGCCACGAGCTGAAAAAAGTTCGGGCTCGGCTTGAGCCGAGTAAAGCCCTGCCAAAAAAGAGGCTCCGCCCGAGTCGGGCCCGGTTCGAGCTTTTTTCGAGTCGAGCCCGAGCCGACGAGATTTTTTGCCTTCCCTAGGATGGCTCAATTCCACCTCTGACATCGACGATCGACATGAGACCTACAAATCCTATGTATGTCTCAAAATTTTTCTTCATTATTATGGGCAAATGATTTGACATTTGCTTCATTCAAAATCTTGTTAAATCTTGGATTTGTGGCCAGGTACTCAAATGCATTCATTCCATATTCTTTGTTAATGGAATTCCACCCTCAAGAATTGCATCTTTTAGGTGGTACCCATAATTAAAGAGATTATGAGTAAATAGTTTCTTGTAAAAATGAAATATGCACAATCGAACTCAATAAAATAGAGAAGACAAGCTATACAAGACTATCTACTAGATTGAATCCAATTAAGAAATAAAGATATTTATAACAAAATGAAATACATACAAATATAGACGAAAGTCGTGTATAGGTGAACTTCACATGAAACAAAATTTCATTCATTTCGTTCGAGATTTAACATTTTTTGTTTTAAGATGTAAACACCTTTATTTATCAAATGAAACACTTCAATAAATTTTTAGATGAGTCTGTTCAATATATTGAATTCATTGTGTCACGATTCACTTATGAAATTAATGTTTGAAAGAATATGAAGGAACAATACACAACTTAATAGCCCGTTTGGTAGAGATTAAAATCAGATTAAAATTGAAAAGCTAGCCGTTATTGTTGACTTTTATTAGACGGGTGACACCTAATAACAGCTATATTTTCAATTTTAATTGAATTTTAATCTGTACCAAACGGGCTCTAAATTACCAAGGTTCCATAAAGAGTTTGTCTTGATTCACAAGTGAAACAGGAGCTATGGAGAAAACATCAATATTGCTAGTCAAAATTTACACACAGACGAAAGAGTGTAAACCCTCTCCACGGAGGCGCCATCGCCATCCCCCCGACTTTCGACACTGCAATTTACAACAGAACAGCAAGCAAGCAGGCAGAGAATCCTGACAACCATGGAAGCCACATCAGGGTTCTTTGTTGGGAGCTGTTTGGCTTGTTCTGAAGCAGAAATAAACGCACCTGGGCTTGTTTTTTTTCTTGATCTCAAGAAGGTCAATTTCAATGGCGGTTTTAAGCCCCATTGGAAGTACATAAGCACTAGCCAGCATGGCAAATAAACAAGCCTCATCATCTTCTTCTTCCTCCATTGGAAATTCTGCATTTCCCCGGTTTCTCTTAGTTACTATTGAATATCGTTTTTGGCAGTGAGAATCTGCATGTGAGAAGCTGGTGCCAAGTTGATTGGCTACAATTTTTACCACAATTTTTCCAGCTGGCATAGTGTTATTGTGTCCCATGAGAAGCGAATTTGTGAATTTTTATTTTTTTTAAGAACGTCGGTTAAAAAGTTGAAAAGTTTAAGAGTAACGTGTAAAAATGTTATTGGATTGAAAATGAATTTGAGAAAAAAAAATTTATGTTTTGAAAGAAAAACGCTTTGAAACAAGGATTTAATCATTAAGAATCACCAAGCTAACCGATAGTCCATTTTTTTTTATATTTATGTTGGTTACCAAATTTAAACTTTATTTCCGATTGATTAATAGATGAGTTAAATGTTTCAATGCACACCGAACTTTTTGAAGTGTCACGTTTTACTCACTGTACTTTAACTTGCGCTCTATTACTCACTGAACTTTATACCGTTGCACTCCATCACTCACTAAGTAACTCCCGTCATTAACCACTGCACACGTGGAAGACGAATTTTACAACTGGAAGTTAAATGCCATGTCATTTCTCCCAAACATCAACCAAACACTCCTGACCCAAAATCAATTGAAGTCGTGAGATAACACCCTCCATCAACAATTGCAGCAGCAGCTCCCAAATCTGAAAATCCCGAATCATCTTGAACCCTAACCCCCANTGCACTCCATCACTCACTAAGTAACTCCCGTCATTAACCACTGCACACGTGGAAGACGAATTTTACAACTGGAAGTTAAATGCCATGTCATTTCTCCCAAACATCAACCAAACACTCCTGACCCAAAATCAATTGAAGTCGTGAGATAAAACCCTCCATCAACAATTGCAGAAGCAGCTCCCAAATCTGAAAATCCCGAATCATCTTGAACCCTAACCCCCAATTCGAATTTGATCCACAATCGACAGACCTCGAAGCGTGATTGTTGAAACCTTAAACATGGATAGAAAGCCGAAGAGTATTATCGGAATAGTTCATTACATTCTAGGGCAAGGTATACAGTGTTTGTATCATATGCATTCCTTCCAATTGCGATAGTTTGATATCTGATGTCACAGGCTCCATGTGGTTTAGCATTAATTTCAAACTAATTACAATTTGCTTGTAAGGGATACAACCAGCTACAATTGAATTTGGGGAAGTGGATGTTCGCAAATTCTATTAAACTCAATATCAAGATTGATTGTTCTTTAGAAGATTCAATGACTCTTCTGCAGTTTTTGGGAGTACGATAATGTTTCCTTCTTACTTTCTATTTATGGTTACCATCTAATAAGCAAGCTATGGCTTTTACATCTGGAAAACATAGAGTTCGTTATTTAAGAATGCTACTTTCTTTAAAAATGTTGCTGATCTTTGCTCATATTTGCTCGTATTTTTTAGTTTATTTCATTGTTTAGTGATTGAAGCTTTCTATTAACTCCATTCAAATAAGAAACCTTCATAATTCTGATCAAAGTGGGGGATTTGAACAAACGTAATGCTCCTCCATTGCACATCTGATTCTATGTGTACGTATTTATGGGAATTTAGGTAGTTGTGTGAATTTATAAAAGCTTAAAAAGTTCTGTAGTAAATTTATGGAAATTTTGATGTGTGTCACTGCCCTTACATTTGAAACAATGTTATAGGATTGTTCACACTTTACCAATTAATGAACTTATTCCACTTATGTAATTGATTAGAAGACTTAGCATATAATTGTCATGTTTATTTAATTTGAACTAAAGTTGAAGTTGAATTGTGCTCATGGGTTCTCTTTGTAAACTGCACTAGAGTATAATGTTCAATTGTATTGGCTAACATTCTTTTTAACCCTCAGGGAAAACTAGTGCTGGATAGAGGGACTGGTGTATCATTGTGCCAACCGCATGACGGACAACAAAGCTCCCATTTCGTGCCATCCCCCTGTGTTGGTTACAATCTGATACATGTGTTATTAGTGGTGGGCAATTAGCTTTCGTGTCCCATGGGTGAAGGTAATAACAGTGAACAGTCGTTTGAAACGCAAGTGAAGATCGAACAAATTGATCTTGAAGAAATAGAGGAGGACTTCACACCAATGAATGTCGAAGAGGGTTCAAGTTCAAGACCATCAAGGGCATATGCTAGAAGACTTGCAAATATATCAGGACATTGAATAATTTCTATGAATGTTGTCTTTTATGTATTTTTTGTGCAGTTCTTGTTTAAAAAGGAAACAAATATTTGTCTTACTTGTGTAATAAATCAATTAAGTAAACAGAAAATGCTATCTCAATTTGTTTATGCAAAATGCTATTTTTCAATTTGTTTTAGAATTTGAATAGTAGCTATGAATGCTATTTCAATCTGTCTTACGTTTGCTCATTTGCTGGGATATATTTTTAAGTGGCATTTAGTATAGCCCAGCTCAGCAGACCACATATAGTAGTTGATTCTTGAGTGCAATTCTCTTTAGCAGAATTAGCAGAATTGTCTTTCATTGCAAATTTACTCTGTAATCACCTGTTGAAGTGATGATAAAATTGTATTGTCAGGGAGCTTATCTTACTTTTTCATTAATCACGACTTCTCTTTACGTGATTTCCAAGAATATAGGTAATCAAACACAAGACCATAATTCTTTTGCAATCTGACATTTTTAATCTGCTATGCAAATATGAGAAATCAAATAACACTCCATACGGTTTTCTCCTAGTTCCAGCATTGGCATTTTGATGCATATGCAATGTTAAATGTTGGCTATTTCTATGGATCATTACAGGTGCATGGGTATAAGCAGGTGGTGGCAACAACATATTAATCACCTATAGTTTCGTGAGATATCAATGAAATAGAACAAGTTTTATTTACATAACACGATCCCTCAACATCGATCAACACACTTCAGAACTCAAACTATTAAATAGAATTAGATAACACAAAACATGACATCGCAGTTCACATGCACACATACAAAATACGTATGACTTCATAACAATTACTTAGGGGGCATCAGGATTCTTCACCCAGAAATACCAATGGCTTTGACATCATACTTATTCACCTCATCTTTGGGGATAGTTAATTTAAACACACCATTCTTCATGCAGGCCTTAATCTAATCCATTTTGGCATCTTCGGCAGCCTAAATCATTCTTCTCCTCTTTCTCCCTGCTTCTCTCCCCACTAATTCGCAATATGTTACATTCCTCAACTTTAACCTTCACTTCCTCTTTCTTCAGCCCCGGAAGATCCGCCTTGAACATATCCGGTGTCTCTTTTCAGTAAATCCGAGTGGTAGCAAACTGAGACATCTCATTGGAAAGGTGATAACTTGTAAGAAAAATGAAATGTACTTCGAAAATTGGAACCAATTGTAGCTGGTTGTATCCCTTACAGGCAAATTGTAATTAGTTTGAAATTAATACTAAACCACTTGGAGCCCGTGAGTTCAGATATCAAACAATCGCAATTGGAAGGAATGCATATAATACAAACACTGTATACCTTGCCCTAGAATGTAATGAACTATTCCGATAATACTCCTCGGCTTTCTATCCATGTTTACGGTTTCAACAATCACGCTTCGAGGTCCGTCGATTGTGGATCAAATTCGAATTGGGGGTTAGGGTTGAAGACGATTCGGGATTTTCAGATTTGGGAGCTGCTTCTGCAATTGTTGATGGAGGGTTTTATCTCAAGACTTCTAATGATTTTGGGTCAGGAGTGTTTGGTTGATGTTTGGGAGAAATGACATGGCATTTAACTTCCAGCTGTANATACCTTGCCCTAGAATGTAATGAACTATTCCGATAATACTCCTCGGCTTTCTATCCATGTTTACGGTTTCAACAATCACGCTTCGAGGTCCGTCGATTGTGGATCAAATTCGAATTGGGGGTTAGGGTTGAAGACGATTCGGGATTTTCAGATTTGGGAGCTGCTTCTGCAATTGTTGATGGAGGGTTTTATCTCACGACTTCTATTGATTTTGGGTCAGGAGTGTTTGGTTGATGTTTGGGAGAAATGACATGGCATTTAACTTCCAGCTGTAAGATCTGTCTTCCACATGTGCAGTGGTTAATGACGGGAGTTACTTAATGAGTAATGGAGTGCAACGGTATAAAGTTCAGTAAGCAATAGAGTGCAAGTTAAAGTATAGTGAGTAAAACGTGACACTTCCAAAAGTTCGGTGTGCATTGAAACATTTAACTCATTAATATATTCACAGTATCTATCAATTTGATTAATGGAATCGATTACATGTCAATCTAGTAATATGTTAAATAAATCTGGAAGCATCATTCGATTTTGTACATTTTCGAGATCAAATTCCATCGTTTAGAGATTCATTTTGGCATTTTTCTGTTTTGATAAAGTTTAATGGTATTTTCATCATTTTTACAATTTTTTAGTTTTATTCATATTTTTTCGCCGAGTTAGATTTTGATTTGATTATGATTCGTTTTAACTCTGTAAATATGTAATAAGGGTTTGAAACTCTACATTCATTTTAATTAATAATAATTCAATTTTTCCGTTATGTGATAGATTTCAATAATTTTCAAACTCGTTCGAGTGATATTCGAGTAATAGCCGTTTATGTGTTACTAACAAAATCCTTTTATTATCATTCATGTTTCCTTCTCGCATCAAAAAGTTACTTACCTTAACGGCATCTGCATTGGTTATGTTAAACAACACCAATGCAAACAACATGTTTCATGCCTAAATATACACAACATTCAACTTTAAAAAATATTATGTATATCACCTAGATAAGATGGAGCAATTTGGATAACATGGGGGCAAATCAAAATTAATTCCCCTGATTGAGGGATACGAGAAATGATCAAATTTGGGGATGGCCCGGTTCCACCTCCGACATCGACGATCGACATGGGACACACGAATCCTCTCGAAAATTATCTTCATTATTATGGTCGAATGATTTGACATTTGCTTCATTCAAAATCTTGTTAAATCTTGGATTTGTGGCTGGGTACTCAAATGCATTCATTCCATATGCTTTGTTGAATGGAATTCCACCCTCAAGAATTGCATCTTTTAGGTGGTACCCATAATTAATGAGACTATGAGTAAATAATTTCTTGTAAAAATGAGATACGCACAATCGGACTCAATAAAATAGAGAAGACAAGTTATACAAGACTATCTACTAGATTGAATCCAATTAAGAAATAAAGACATATATAACAAAACGAAATACATACAAATATAGACGAAAGTCATGTATAGGTGAACTTCACATGAAACAGAATTTCATTCATTTCGTCCGAGATTTAACATTTTTATTTTAAGATGTAAACGCCTTTATTTATCAAATGAAACACTTCAATAAATTTTTAGATGAGTCAGTTCAATATATTGAATTCATTGTGTCACGATCCACTTATGAAATTAAGTGTTTGAAAGAATATGAAGGAACAATACACAACTTAAATTACCAAGGTTCCATGAAGAGTTTGTCTTGATTCATAAGTGAAATAGGAGTTGTGGAGAAAGCGTCAATATTGCTAGTCAAAATTTGCACACAGGTGCAAGAGTGTAAACCCTCTCCACGGCGGCGCCACCACCATCCACCCAGGTTTCGACACTGCAATTTACAACAGAACAGCAAGCAAGCAGGCGGAGAATCCTAACAACCATGGAAGCCGCATCAGGGTTCATTGTTGGGAGTTGGCTTGTTCTGAAGCAGAAATAAACACACCAGGGCTTGTTTTTTTTTCTTCATCTCAAGAAGGTCAAGTTCAATGGCGGTTTTAAGTCCCATTGGAAGTACAGAAGCACTAGCCAGCATGGTAAATAAGGAAAGTGATGCTTGTACAGAAATATTTTATATAGAAAAATGACAGACACTCACATGGGAGTGAGTCCCATGTGAATTAAACATTGAGATTAATATATGTATACATAGATGTACACATAAGGGTTCACATAATGTGAGTGAGGTGGAGCCCACGATAATGTAGCATGGACTCTACCTCACTCACATTATGCAAACCCCTATGTGTTACTGTGTACATCTATGTACACATAGCAT
>CAIGRH010008246.1:0-12429 GCA_903798295.1 Fraxinus nigra | reverse complement strand
TAGAGGTTTAATGACTATTTTTGGGTGTCTACGACAGCACACCAGTCATCGTAGGAACGATATTCGGACTCATTGATCTACTATATTATTTGTTATGATATCATATACTTGTTAGATATAAAAACTGACAACAAATTTTTGTAGTATAGTGGTGAGTATTCCCACCTGTCACGCGGGTGACCCGAGTTCAATCCTCGACAACGGCTCAAAAAATTTGTTGTCTATTTTTATATCCCACAAATGTACGGATCATAACAAGTAATAGAGTGGACCAATGATTCTTGATATCGTTTTCATGAGAACTACTATCTCACATTTAATTAAATTATTCATAACTTTAATTTGATAAAAAAATAAATAATAAGGTTTGTAATTGGTGTCTATATTACTTAACGTACACAATTTATAGAAATTTGGTTTTAAAAGTATGAATGTGGATGATATGATTTACAATTTTACCTATGGGTCCTTTTTAATTCGTCAATCAAGATTTATTATTATTGTAGTGTTCGGTCGAATTCTTTTAGAGTATTCAATCTACCCCTCTCGAGTTCTCATTGAATCTATTTCACTAATCCAATTACATACTCTATGTGAAGTATTAGTTCTAAGAATTCATATAATGACCGCAATAATTAGTATATGTATATATACATGTTATATTAAATTGTCGGATTTTAATATGTGGTTTAAATCTAATACTCACTTCTGATTCATAATAAATTCACAAAGTTATTGAATAATTGGCCAAATAATTCAAAGCATAAATAAAATCAACACATGCATTACAAAACTATAATTTTGAATAAAAGAAATAAATGGTCACACATAGATTACATATTTATATTGTTCGCCCTACTTATGAATTTAGCTACTCATAATAATTAAAGAAAAACAAAAAGTATAGAGTTCACAATCGGGTTCTGAAATCTTGATCATGGAAAGTGTTGACATCCGACCTCCGACCTTACAAACGCGAGTACCGACCTGGGGGTAATCCGAGCTTATTAAATACAGTTTATTATATGAATTAAACTCATGCTAATGTAAGGTCGAGTATTTGAGATCAGCTCGTACTAATGACCGTCGTTATTTAGGAAACATAATGATTAGAGATTCCTTACACACTGTCAAACGTCCAATTAATCAATTACGTTTGGATATACTCATGGCAGCGCCTCCTAATTCCACCAATCATATGCCTTAACTTCCTTCCCTAAGTAATTCATTAATTGATGGGGACCACATGTAAGATAAACTCATGATGACCTGACAAGCCGAGCTCACTAAACCAATTCAAACGTGCCAATGATGTACTTTCTCAGTGCGGTACGGTAGCTGATAAGACAAGAAAATAATGTATACATGTTTTACTCTCCCNTTAGAGATTCCTTACACACTGTCAAACGTCCAATTAATCAATTACGTTTGGATATACTCATGGCAGCGCCTCCTAATTCCACCAATCATATGCCTTAACTTCCTTCCCTAAGTAATTCATTAATTGATGGGGACCACATGTAAGATAAACTCATGATGACCTGACAAGCCGAGCTCACTAAACCAATTCAAACGTGCCAATGATGTACTTTCTCAGCTCGGTACTGTAGCTGATAAGACAAGAAAATTATGTATACATGCCTATATCTCTCTATAAAAGGGATGAAAATATCCTCAAGAAAGGGGATTCAAAAAACACTTGATATTTCAAATATCTCATTTGGCAAAAACAAAGGAAAACACTTGTAGTTTACTCTTATAATTTACAAGTCATTATCAAAAAAAAAATCCTCATTTACATTCTAAGTTGGCTTGAATCTTGTTCATACAATTTTCGACGTCAACATAAAGAATTAGATTTTGCACCAAGAATCTTCTTCAACCTCAAAAGTCTTCAAACCCTAGCTTTTCTCTTTAATCTTGAAAATTATGTGTTTCTCTCTCCCAAATTGTGTGAAACTCTCTCAAAAGTGTCAAAAACTTGTATTTATACTTCTCCTCACGTTCATGTCGAATGTAGGGTTTTTATGGACTTCAAAATGGGCAAATAATGCACCCTAGATACATCCAGGCAACGCCTCGAGATAGTGGTGGCTCGGCCCTAATGCCCACTAGCTCAGCTCGATCCTCGAGCTCGTGGCTCGTGGGCCGAGCTGAGTTTCGACTCGCGAACTCATTTAGTTCCCTTTTTTTTTATAAATAGATAAACCCTCCTTTATCATGACTTACAATCGGCTACTTAAATTTCGAGTATGCAGAATTAAAAATTGTACAATAACAACTTGTTACGCGTACAATTTTTTAGAAATATTAAAAACAGTATTATAAAATAACAAATTTTAGTTAATATGGTTAAATTAAATATCACTTATGTGACGACATGCAATTTCGGCATTTTTATCTTACAGGCGCACATGAGCGTCATGTCAATCCTTTACCTGCATTAATGCTTCCAAAATATTTTCTTTCAGTTAGCTCATGACCTCGGATAAACCCTCTTACCTACACTAAAAGCAAACTCCGAAGTTTCAGTGCTAACCGGAGGTGTTAGTAGGTCTTTCATAATCTCAAAAACCATTGGCCATCATCGTTTGTACTTTCGCCATAATTCAATTATTTCTTTTGAACTTTTTTAATTGTTTTGTTATTAGACATATTATGATTAAAGTAATCAATTAATTAAGCAGGCAATACATTTGGACTTGCGTGCGATATTTGATTACATGCGATAGACAAGCTATTGCTAGAGAAACCTATTGCATTTGCATCATATCTATATGTATTAAAGCCTTCGAATAAAGGCAATATCTCAGCGTTGTCTTCTTCAATATCAGCGTGAGAAGTGGGTGCAAAGGGTACCCAATTAATATTTGCACACATTCATTCTGCACATAATTCATACATTTCAGATAAAGTTTGTTTGAAGTTTTTATAAGTGATAGACATATTAAAAGTTAAAACTCTTGAAATTTGATCAATTATATATTTAATACTTGATAAATGGTTTTGGGGGGAGGGGGAGGGGGTCCATGATGCATGCTAAAGGAAATAACATAGGCAAGTGTTTCCATATTTGATAAACTTTAATTTCATAAAATATATAATTGCACTAAAATTGGGATCATTTTTATAATTATGAAAAAACCCTTACAATTATATAAAGACGTTTAAATACTATATATCTAGTGAGATAGTAAAATTCAGATAAAATATTTGTAGAATCATAAAAATTGTGAGTTTTTTTTATTAATTTTAAAAACTAAAAGCCAATTGGATTTATTCAAAATAGTTTCATAGTCGCTTCTAATATGCCTATTGTTATAAAATTTAGTTATTAAATGTTCAAAACGTTCGCATGATTTTAATAATAAATAAGTGGAGTTCCATCTATATTCTACGCAACTAACAAATGTTTTCGTATTCGTCACCCCAAATTCGGCACAAAGTTTCTCAAATGCTTTTTTTCTACTAAGTTAAATCATGATATATATTAATGCATCCCTAATTATTTAAACTTCATTATTAATGTGTTGCATGCCATCCCGTACAATTAAATTAAAAATATGGCACACACAATGAATACGAAACAAATAATCACCAAAATCAGCCTACGGTACCCTACACAATTTATCAATAACCGTCTTATTAACACTAGCGTCGTTGAATGTAAAAAAATGAATTTTACTCTCACAGTGATATTTTCTAATAATGTTCATAATAGCGTTATATATATTGTTAGCGTTTTGAGGGACTCTATAATTTTAAAAACAATGATTTTTTATATATATACCAAAGTGGATCTATATAGTGTGCAGTTGCAGTTATATAACATCTTTTATTAATCTCTTTCCATATATCCGAAGTTAAAGATATATCACCCCCATATTTTTGTAAATCGGTAATCAGTTGTTTCTTTGTATGAAGGAAACATTCTATTATATCTGAACGAAGAGTGTTTCGACTTACCTCAGTTGAAGATATTTTTTCACGTACGAGATGAAATTTTGGTTATCTTCTATTGCTAGAGGCAACTTCGTAGCGACAACGAACTCTACCATTCTCCTTCGAGTTTTCTCCTCCGAATATATCCACGTGAAAAGTGGTGAAGAAGTAGAACCGGAGTTTGGACTACCAAATTGCGGTTGCATTTGACTGGCAACAAAAAGCCCACATTTGGCCACACATGCTTTGTAGTGACAGCTGATGAGGGTGATACCTATGCATTTTTACCATGCCAATGGTTGTTGACAATATTTACATACTAATTTAGACTTTGCGATTTCATCGACCACAAGACCAGTTAGAATCAATTTAAAGTGATCCCAACATTTTGCATGTTTTCCCCTTTTGCTTCTCTCTTGTATCGAGAATATCTAATTCATGTCCATCCCCTTGTTCCGCTTTGGGAACATCGACATCATCCAAATCAACTGGATTAATACTTCCTTGAGCATCCAAATCTAGAATATTTTCGAGAATGGGTACTTTGTTCAGACCGAAAAATTCATTCTGAAATTGAATTTACAATATCATGGTGATTCGCCTTCGATTCTGGCAAACCCTCAACAATTATTGAATTATTGAAATTGAAGGTAGAAATAAAAATGCAATAGATTGCAGAATGTGAAACAGAGTGATAGTTGTTGGAATATTGTGTGAAAAGATTTGGAGATTAGTTTGGGTATTTATAGAGTAAAAAAAGGAAAAAATAAATAAAGTAGTCAAAACGACTACTTTTCACAGTTCAGTAACCTTTGACCGTTTGCAACGAACACTGTTCATGCGAGCCATAAGCCTGAGCTCGTGGCTCGCTGCCCACGAGCTGCTCGCCCATGGGCGAGGCGAGCCTTGAGCCGCCCACGAACCCCTTTTCCATGAGCCAAGCAATTGAGCCGACAAGCCACTCGACTTGTTTGACACCACTATCTCGATGCCATGGGGTGGCCCTGCAACGCCACGACTCTGTTTTGTGCATGATGGTAGCATCTTGATGCCACCTTTCGGGTAAAAATCTGCACTACACTTCCTTTAATATTTTTATCATATTTTTATCTCCTTATATATATTTGAGAGACGATTCAAATTGGGTTGTAAAGATAACTCAAAGAGCTAGAACTTTATTGAAATAGTTGTTTTCCCATTCGAGCATTTACTAGGTCAAAATGAGTTTCAATCTTAAGCAAAAATCTAGAATATACTTGTGCGGTTGAAAATTGATTTGTGTCCATATTTTGGTCATATTTCACTCCTTTTTGACTTCTAATTGCATCCAATTGACCCATAGCATTCTTGAATCTTCATCGTAAGGTCTGACATAACTTTTGGGCATTTACACTTTAGTCCCCAAACTTTGAATTTTGTTCATTTTCGTCGATTTTCGCTTCTTTCTTTCAATTCCACTTACATCCATCAAGTTCCCCTAATAAAAAATTATATAATAAATTGTGCTATAATTTCATCAAAAGAACTACGAAACATGCAAAGAAATCTTTTTGGTTAGATACCTTGTTGTTTTGCCTTAAGATTGAAAATATTGTATCACATTTATGAGCGGCTTCAAAATCACAATAAAAGAGCTTAATTCCATTGTTTAATGCAAAACGGGTGTGCGTATGAAGTATCAAGTGTAATGCTATACATTCACAAGTTAATTCAATTTTCAACCCAAAATGGTCGATTATATAATTTCTTTGCTCGTGAGATTTACACATCCCCAAACTTGTTTTCTTTCATTCTCTCCCCATGGTGTAATTCTAAAATTTAGTTTACATTATCAACTTCTTACACCACTCTAATTCCGTTTAATCTAACCGGTAGAAACAATCATGTTTATACAAAGTGATTCAAACCCACTAATTATCTGAGTCCCCAACAATCATCTCTTACTTACGCACTCATATATAGTTTTTCTCTTTTCGATATTTTCTTTTCAACTCAATATTGACATTGCATTTTTTTTTCTTTTCTTGACTCCTGTAACAAGCTTTTAGTTCGTAATTCCCCGATTTTTGAATACCAAAGGGTACTAAGTTTCACGATACCCATACAGACTTACTAACTCGAGTAAAAAAGGTGCAGACATGAAGCGTAAACTTAGTAAGTACAATGCTTATTTTCTATAAAAGAAAAAAGAATTACAGAGATTAGATCCATAATATTTGGTCATCACCAAGTTCATACTAGAAAGTCAAAGACACTCCTTACAATATTTCTCAACATGCATGGAATCATTACAATTTTAAATCATTTCTTTTATCGACGCAAACACCCCAAATTATAAGATATACAGTTAAAAGATGTTGTGAATCATGGGTTAAGGAATTAAACACCTAAGTCTTCTATTCAACCTATTTGTATGAATCTTCACGTTCCTGTATGACGCTATACTCAATTATTGTGTATAAATATTGTCACGCGTTACATGGATAAGCAAAAAACTTCAACTAAAGCACACATTTCATTCACAATCCATAAACTAATATCCATCATAGCCGACAAGACTATCTAACTTACACAAGTATGCATAAAAAGAATTTTTTTACACAAGAAAATCTTTTTTTGAAAATTTTAAATTTTTTAAATTTCTTCAATTTTTTATTTGTTTATACATAATAAAGAAGTAGAAACATACAATCATATAAAAAATAAAACCAATATTTTTTTCCACTCTCACAATTAAAGTAGACATTGTCCTCAATTTTTTAAAATATAATCTAGTATATAAAGTGGCAGGGAAGAAAGGAAGAAGATACTCCCTAAATTTCTTTGTTTGATATTGGAAGTAGACTTTTTGGATCATTCCATTCCATTCTTCAGCTTGTGCTTCCTCTCGTTCCATATTTATGTACCTTTGAAAGAAGAAGACAAATATAAGGGTAAAGATAGGTTTAAAAGTTATAATGTAGTGTGTATGATAACGATTTTTTTTAAGTTCCTAGAGCCTTGAAAAATGTGCCACGTGTATTTTCAATTGTTTTTCACTCAAATATATGATTTTAGGGTCCACGTGCATTATATGATTTTCACCGTCATCATCTTGTTCTTCATATGGACCCTAAAATATAGCTTTCCTTACTTCCTTTGGAGTTGCCAATAACAAATAAATTTTAGTATAATGCAATGCACCACAATATTCACAGGTCGATCTAATCTCCCCATAAATAATAGATTTGATATTTAGTCCTTCCGGGAAGCCATCCTTATCAAATACAATAGGTTGATTGTATTCTCACCCTTTAAGTTCTTGTCTAAAGAGAAATTCTCAAAAGACATTGTCACCTTCATTAAAGTCGGAATCAATCATTATGAATTTTTGACCTCTTGTTTTTTCATTCCCTGTCAATGGAGTAAAGAAAAACGAGTAGACCAATTTAAAAAGAAAAAGAAAAAAATTCATACAAAAGCAAGAAATAATTTAAACCATATTAAATAAAAATAGTCCCTGACAACGGCGCCGAAAACTTGTTGTCGATTTTTATATCACGTAAGTGTATGATATCGTAACAAGTAATATAGTGGACCAATGAGTCCGGATATTATTCTCACGAGAACTACTATCTAATAATTGGTTAAATTATTCTTAACTTTAATTTGATCGTAAAAAAAATAATAAAGTTTGTGATTGATTTCTAAATTATTCTAACTTACAAAATTTATTGAATTTGGGTTTTAAAAATATGAATGTGGATACTATGATTTACAATGTTATCTATGGGTCCTCTTTAATTCTCCAATCAAGATTTATTACTATTGTGGTGTTCGGTCTAATTCTTCTAAAATATTCAGTTTACCCCTTTAGAGTTTTTATTAAATCTATTTAACCAATTCAATTTCATATCTCTATCTGAATCAATCTTAGTTAAACGAAATATTAGTTCTAAGAATTCATCTAATGACCGCATTAATTAATATAAGTATCTCTACACATCATACTAAATTATCGAATTTTAATATATGGTCTAAATCTAAAATTCACATCTCGATTCGTAATAGATTCACAAAATCATTGAATAATTAGCCAAAAAATTTAAAGTATTAAATTCATGAATAAAAACAACACATGCATTTCAAGAACTAGAATCATAAATAAAAGAATAAAGGGTTACACATGAATTTAGCTACTCATAATAATAAAAGAAAAACAAAATGTATAGAGTTCACAACTGGATTTTGAACTGTTGATCATGGAAAGAATTGGATATTGCATCAAGAATCTTCAAGCTCAAAAGTCTTTAAACCCTAGATTTTACTTTTTGATCTTGATGATTATGTGTTTTTCTCCCTTAAATTGTGTGGAACTCTCTCAAAAGTGTCAAAAACTTGTGTTTATACTTCTTCTCACGTTTGTGTCGAATGTAGGACTTTTATGGGTTTCAAAATTGGTCAAAAATGCTCCTTAGATACACTTAGGCGGCGCCTCGGCACCATAGGAGTGGCACGACGACTCTGTTTTGTGCATGATAGCGTCACATTTTGGTTGAAAATCTGTACTACACTTTCTTTAATATTTTTATCACAACTTTCTCTTATGATATCCAATTGAGGCAATTCAAATTGGGTTGTAAAGACAACTTAAAGGGCTACAACCTTACTTGAAAATAGGTTTAAAATGGGTTTAAATCTTAAGTTAAAAATCTGGAACATACTTGTGTTATTGAAAATTGATTTATTTCTATATTTTTATCATATTTCACTCATTTTTTACTTCTAATTGCATCCGATTGACCCCTAGTGTTTTCGAATCTTCATTATGAGGTTCGACATAACTTTTGAGTATTTACACTTTAGTCCATAAACTTTGAATTTTGCCAATTTTCGTTGATTTTCCGCTTTTTTTTTTTTTTCAATTTCACTTCCATTCATCGAATTTCACCTAATAACACATTATATAATAAATCGGGCTATAATTTCATTAATAGAACTGCCAATTGTATGCGACTTTCACGTTGAAAGAAAAATCATTAAAGATTTAACATTGGACCAGATTCACATAATTAATGTTGCTTTCAAGTGTCACAATACATGTTGATCGCCAATCTTACATATTCGCATCTTGCCTCAAATTTCTCTATGTGACGTCGCTCCACAACTGCAAAGTGCAAATATTATGCCAACAAAGCAAATAGCAATCTAGAACCTAAACTGATGTATAAAAATTATCGTATAGAATGTTTGGAGTACTTGTCTTAATGTCCCATTCTACTTAAAGGTGGTGTCCCGTCATAACTGTAGCTTGCCTGTAGCGACTCATATTGTAAGCATTCCACCTCATTACGGTACCCCAAACATAGGTCTCTTCGCCCATAAGGTTCCTAACCTAGTAAGGAGACCATTTACACTCCTTTGAGGTGCTTAAAGTTGCCCCATGGGTAGGTGCCCCTTGCCTCAAAAAGGTTGGCACCAAGCATGTTTCTTTTTTTAACTCGAACTCAAAATGCACTCTTAAACAGTGGTTTGACCTCATTCCAATCACACGTTATTCAATAAAATAATATTATACGCAAACTCAAAATCTTTTCTTATTTTTTTAATTATACATTCTCCATCATAACATTATTGCAGAATGCATTTTTTGGGGGAAAAAGGCTCAAACAAATCCTTAATAAGCTTTTAAGTGACACAAAAGACTTATTATATCATCTCTGCTTATCCAACTTCCAAATGACACACCTAGTACATCAATTTTTCAATTTTATTATGCCAATTCCAGAGCATCCAAATGACATTTACAATACTCTGTTGCACACAATGTTTGATCATTACATGAATAACAACACTGAAGAAAATCTAGGGAAATAAAGTGAAGAGGAAGATTCATTGAATTTTAAGCATAATCCTATACACATTCATCTTAGTTTACTAATTACAATGTAGCCACCAGGCTAACGCAAAATGCACACTATTGAGTATTTTCACTTGTGTTTAAACTCAGCGATTAACAATCCAAAACTTATTATCATGGATGAGTTTGGGTTTCCACCGTTCTTCATGAACTCGAGAACCACCCCTCCTCAACTGCTGTCCAAGTCTGAGAATTAACTCTTCCCTACCAAATAATGAAAGAAACAAAGGGATATGACCATAGTACACAAACAAAAGATGCTACCGAAGATTTTCATCATTTAAAATTGTAAAAAGGAATATAAGTTTATCTTTTTTTTTTCTGATAACCGTGGATGTCGGGGTCAGCTAGCGTGCACCTTGACTAATCTCACAGGGCCCTAAAGTTTTCGACCGGATACTCACCTCAGTGACCCTGAGGGGACTCAAACTAGTGACCATTGAGAGTAAATCCAAGGCATGACCAATTAAGCAACCCCTTTGGATTGTAATATAAGTTTATCTTTACCTTTCCATTGATCATGTCATGGGACGCCAATAGAGGTACGCCGGAGTTTTCTCCTGATGCATTTTTGTAGTAAGAGAACAAAACTAATTGTATAATTGCTAGAACAGTTCCTATTCCATTTGGGACCTGTAGTACAGACATTAGATCCAAAGTCAATATAAAAGACAGAACCGTAAATACAGCATTTCTACTGAAAAAGGTAGGAAAAACTTACATATATAAAGGGATCGAAACTGAAGATTCCATACAAAAGAAAAGACGTGCTCATCAAAAAAGTGTAGAGGGACAGATAAAACGGCATGAATTCAACACTCCTCGTTTTGATCACCAGATTCTGTCGAACATATATTGATCAATGTAAGGGCACCAACATAAAACTAATCGATGAAAGAAAATGCATCGATCTTATCTTAAATGAAGCAAGCACGCACAATAATAAACAAAGGGGAAGCGAGCATTGATACGAGGGAAGCGCTACTCAGGAACCCAATGGTGAGGTGACGAACTTCAAGGTCTATTATGAGCAAGCTCCCAATGACGATAACAGCAAATATGCCGGAGACTGCCAATAGCAATCCAACCATCCTCACCTGCTAGCAACATCCAAATATTTACCAGATGATTACATTAATGTAGGCGGCCAAAACAAGAAGAATAAGTTTACCTTTTTCGTTTTCTCAGCGTATATTATGAAGAGGATAATGTAGACTATCTGGAAAACTGCACCAACCGAATTTACGGTGGTAACCGACAAATTATCAGAAGATATCAAAGGCGAACCGTACCAGGCACAGATTAAGCAGTTCAAGAGCGCGTATATATATGGCAACCCCGAGAACTGTTCTGTCGAGTCGTTCCTGATTATTCTACGGAACGTTGGCCTGGAAATTAAGAAAAAAATAAATAAATAAAAAATCAGAGGATGGCTCTATGCTGCTGCATCAAATAGTATCAAGTATTTACTAATAAACTCACACTGGAGATACAAACAACCCCAAAGCAAAAATGTTACCTGCAATATATAATTCATGAGTTTTATTCAGTCAAACAAGAAAATAAGATCCAAGTAAATGAACGAACCGATTTGAAGTATCAGCGGAAACAATTCCTAAGCAAATAAACTTGAAATCTGGAATACTCTCATACTCGGAAACAGTACAATAACACACTTTATAAACAATAATTATTATCCCCTATATACTCTTTGTTAATCCATAAATACTACGATGAAGCACGTACCCGCGATTCCAGCTGCATCTTTGCAAACAGATAAAGTTTGAAATGAACCCAGAAAAACCATCAAATCCTTTTTTGTTTCTGAAAAACCCAGTTACACAAATTCTAAACAAATCTTGTTTTTCAGCTCGTTTTCTCTCTATTTTCTTTGTATATACAGTGAAGATTCGTGTTTAGAAACTGCTAAAAGTAATTGCCGTGGTGTAATTGTCTTTAACTCGTATATTCTGACCCACTCAATTTGAGACTCGCCTGATTTTATTTAGAAATATTATAAGCAAGAGACAATAACGGCCTCAAATGTATTTTTGAAAGTTGAATGCATTTATCATTATTGGAAAGCTACTTTTCTTGATTTATCTGTGGTCTATATATTTTGATGACAAACGGAGGCACGGCACAAAATAGGCACAATTTAGAATATACTTCCTTTATATATATACTAGTTAGGGCCGTGCAATGAACTGACTTTGTTATTTTGAAGGTAATATTAGCATTGAATATGAACGATTAAAGGGAGATGTAAGCTTAAATGAACAAAATAAATTTACATATGATTTCACCCATAAAATATAGTTCTAAAACATTCAAAGAGTGCGAATAAATAAAAAACTTAAACAAGATCCATAGGAAATTTATCTTTCAAAATTGTTATGTAAAAAATAAAACAAAGAACAAATATACATACAGTAAAGTATGAAAAGAATAATTCTTCATCTTTATCACATTTTTAATAGTATGCTTAAGTGCATCATCACTCACCACCTTATTGTGTCTGCCCTAATCTGTCAAGATGTTGCATAATCATAAAATCATCTATGCAATCAATAAAAGCATATTAAAGA
>CAIGRH010008224.1:0-14676 GCA_903798295.1 Fraxinus nigra | reverse complement strand
AGAGCGCGGTTGCCAGCCGGAAATGAGAAAATAATTTTGCTCTAATACCATGTAGAGAAATTGATTCTATTATTTCTCGATAATTGTAGAATGTAAAAGAGTTACAATTTCTAATACACAGAAAGCTGTAAAAAAGGAAACTTCTAATATCGTAAAACTAGAAAGAAATCAATTGATATATTGTATGACTTTACCATTGGAAAGGAGATATTCTTCAATCAATCCAGCCCTTCTCCTTATTCGATCTGATTCGGATTTCCACATTTCATATTTGTGTGTCCGTGTAGGAAATTATGATCATGTCCCATGTATAGGTTCATGCTTCGTAGATCTGAAAGGTATCCAATAAATATCCATAGTACTAGGTGAGTATTGTACTGGGCATTGGGAATGTTTTGAGTTTTGTAGTAAAGTGGCTTCCTAGGTTTAAAAGCATTACCTTGTCAACTTTTTGCATATATTCCAGTGCAAAATGATACATTGTTTCTCATTTTCTTGTTGCACAATAGGAAAATGTTCACGCTTTCTAAATCACTCGGCATCCTCTTAAACTTGTTTATAAGATCCATACCCTTCTTTTTGTAAATCATGACTCTAATCTTACTGTGTCAAAAACTTTGGTCGAAAGGGTTGTCTAAAGCTTTTGTAGACCATCCTTTTGGGGATTCTCTTTTGTTGTCCCTTATAAAGTAGTTGATGGACAGTCCCAGTAATTCATCTAGGTTTGGTAATGAACATGAATTGTGTTGGCAAAATATTAAATGCTTCTGGGTTCTTGAAGATTAATAGATGCATACAATCATAGAGAAAGCATGGGCTCGAATTGCCTTATAAGTACTTCTCACTGGTGAGTTGGGCGCTCATGAACAGTAACAGGGACCTTGGTTATAGTGGTTTGGTGCTGTAAGGTAAGTTATAGCTATGAGTTCTGCATGTAGAAAATAGAGCTAATCTGAATCTGTGAAAGACCAAAACATGAAACAGAGGTGCTGCTGTCAAGTTCAAGGAATGTGAAGAAGAAGAAAAAGAATTGACCCTTAATAAGAAACACTAAATGGGTCCAAGAATTCATAAACCTAGTAAGATTTTTAGTTCTGATTTGGAAATTACACAGATTTCTGAAGATGAGAAAATGCCTGGGACTGGAAATACTTGTGAAAAAGAAGTTTTGAGCTAACTAATTAAGATTCTATATATGGGCTGAACTAAGAAGGGTTTTGGCAAATGTTGTATCTTGGAAAGTGCCTGGCTTGTTCCCAAAACTCTCTTAACTTGCCTTTGCTAGTTCCTCTCAAGTAAGTTCTTCTGATTCTGAAACTTGAGATTCTTCATCAAAATTAGTTTTTTCGGTGTTCTGATAATAGGCCATTATCTAGTTGCTGGTGTTCTTTGATCCATTTGTACTTTATTTTAAGCCTTGTGAAGTCAAATGATCTATATGTCTAAAAGCATATGCAGTTTCCATGTAGTTACTTAACGAAATTGTAAAAAATGCAAGTCTTTTTTATTTAGTCGCTATAAGTTGACCTATGATTCCTCAATTTTGTTAGTTTTAGGATAACCAACATAAATTGAAGCATGTAATGCCCCAAAATATCACAAACACTGGAGTGTTATAAAAAATTCAATTTTTGTGAAAACGATAAAATCATATTCTTTAAATAAAAATAACTGGAATATTCATAATGAAAATATAATCTTAATCACAAATTAAATAACTGTCATTGAACAAATAAAACCGACTAATAATTTAAAGAAAAAAATAAATTTAATGTTTTATCTTTTCGATTCCCCTTGGCAGTCGCATCACCATCCCGCCACTATTCCAATCAATCCGAACTAATCTGTAAAATTTTGTAAGAGTATTTAAAAATATTCAGTAGGATACGTGCAATTTTCGTACACAATTATATCACAATAAGATAAACACTTCATACTACTCTTCTCTTATGGAGTATATCGGTGACCAAGCGACACACTCATCTTAGGTCATCTTAAATTCCCGTAGGATCTCATCTCTTAATAAAGAACCCGAAGGTCTACTGGCAATTCATGCATAAATTACTGAATATAAAAACATAAGGAAACAAACAACTTGTATAAAAGTATTTTACCTTGATTGATCAAACGAGCTTTTGAAAAAAATATACTAGCAATTTACACCTACGTTATATGAAAGTTGCCGTGTAAAATTTTTTGGTAGTAAATCGTGGGACCATTGCACACTATTTATAGTTGAAATTCTCAATTGAGTTTGTATACAAGTAGAATTTAAAACAAGTACATAAGGAATTTGGATTAGAATTGATTTCATTGCAACTAGAATTTAAAATGATGTCTACGAGGAATTTGGATAAGAATTGAACTTCAAATAATAGAATTATGATTACTTTTAAACGTTATCAAATTAAGATTGTAATCAAATTTTATCCAAATCACGAAAAGATTATTATCATCAAAATCAACATTTATCACTTTATCGATATATAATTATTTGGCCCAAATAAGATAAGAATTTAAAACAAATTTTATTTTAGTCATTTTTTTTTTCAAAATATTAAAAATATACTATATAAATCAAATAAAATTTTATTCTAAAATTTTTGGGGCGTTACAATTCTCTTATGATTTTAAATGAGGAACGTTGAAATCCTAAAACGATTGGATCATGATCATTGAAGATTCCACTTTCCATAGGAAGAATATATTAATTGATTTTAGAGATCATATGATATTTTGAAGATTTGTATTTTCCATTTTTAGTCCTTATTACTTTACTATAAATAGGTGCCTTAAATTGTACATTAAACACTTGAAATAGAAATATTCAGTTTCTCAATTAAACCTACATGTTATCAGAGCAAGCAGAATAACAGAAGCTGCCGCCAACAACAGTTAGTTAACAAAAACTTCCATTTCTCAGCTAAATTTCTTCCGTCTCATTGTGTTTTTCAGGACCTATCATTAGGGAAGACGATTGACAGTGTTAAGAAAAGTGAATGACTACTACTTTGAAGAGGTTGATGTGAGTGAACAGTGTCAAATTAAAGTTTGTGATTCTGCGTTCGTCCCTAGAAATAGTGAAATTATGTTATGACATTTTAGAATGTGTCATCCCAACTTTCAATACTTGAAACGTATTTTTCCTTCTATTTCTTGAATACAGAGCCAGTTACTCTTCAATGTGAAATATGTGAGTTTGCAAAATATCAATGTACACCATTTCCAAAATTTGGATACAAACCCTCAAAACCATTCACCATGATACACAGTGATGCACGGGGACCCTCATGAGTCCTAAATTGTACTCACGTGAAATGGTTTATTATATTTATTGATGATCACACTCAACTTTGTTGGGTTTACTTACTAAAAGAAAAACTCGATATTCGTTCCGTGTTTATCAACTTCCATTCCATGATTCAAATACAATTCCAATTACATATTCAAGTGCTACACACAGACAATGACACAAAATATTTCAATAACATCATCGCAGGCAACACCCAGGACGCAATAAGGACATGGCTGGACACAGACTGCAGTCATGGCAGGATGCAGGCAGCACAACAAGCAATTGGATATTTTGGGGACATCTTGTTCAAGTTGGCCACTTATGCTTCTTGCAAGAGAAAATGCCGAGGAGGAAGCAAATGTCAATTTGGCCACTATGAAAAGGACATGTCTACTTGCATGTGGGAATTGTAGAGACATACCACCTGCAATGAAGCAAATTCCAACTTTGCTTCCTTATGATCTTAGGAGATTTAAGGCAACTTGCATCCAACGAGGACCCTTGGATGAAGATTGATCTTGGCCATAGATTCCAAGACACTTGTAAAGTTTTTGCCTATAAATAGGGATGTCACGGGACTAGTTTTGTTACACTTGAACAACTAGAAACCGTGCGGCTTTAACGTGCACTATTCCCGTGAGAAAACGTTAAGTCAGCCTTTCAGCGCTCACAAATAATTTAACCAACTAGGCTAAATTACTACAACTTTGAGCAGAAGATTTGAAGTAAGGAAAATATGGAAAACAAGTAAGATTGGGGATAATTCCCTTTGTATAGAAATAACTTTGATCTCATGAATTAATTTACAAATGAGATTACATCCCTATTTATAGGCAAAAACCTTGCAAGTGTCTTGGAATCTATGACCAAGATCAGTCTTCATTCAAGGGTCTTCATTGGATGCAAGTTGCCTTAAACCTTTTAAGATCATAAGTAAGCAAAATTGGAATTTGCTTCATTGCAAGTGGCATGTCTCTACAATTCTCACATGCAAGTAGACATGTCCCTTTCATAGTGGCTAGATTGGCATTTGCTTCATCCTTGACATTTTCTCTTGCAAGAAGCGTAAGTGGCCAACTTTAACAAGATGTCCCCAAAATATCCAGCTACAGCCTATGGTATTTCTCCTTAGAAAACCACTTTGATATGTTGGAAAAACTGCACGTCATGTAGCTTGTGTGCTTGTTGTGGTGCCTGCGTCCTGCCATACTGCAGTCCGTGTCCGCCATGTCCTGATTGCATCCTGCGTTGTTGCCTGCGTCGCAGTACCTGCATGCACACCCGAATTTCCTAAACACGACCTGGACATGACGCCTCCACCATGGACACCAGTCATTTCCCTACCAAATTAGGCGACTCCCTCATCGCCATGTACCTCCGAAGCTTAGACCGAATTAACCATAGGTCTATTTCATTTTCCCACTTAGTGCCTGACATTCCCGTGCCATGCTAGATCTCAAGTCATTACCTTGCAATCCGCAATACTCTCCCCCACCTAATCCGCTAATGTCCTCGTAGCGGAACGTGTTCGGAATTTCTTCTTGCGACTCACGCCTTGCATTGTTATCCCCACCAAATTAGGCGACTCCCTCATCGCCATGTACCTCCAAAGCTTAGATCGAATTAACCATAGGTCTACTTCATTTTCCCACTTAATGCCATGACATTTCCGTGCCATGCTAGATCTCAAGCCATTACATTGCGATCCGTAACACTTCTTTCACGGACTGCAGGTTTGGCTCTCGAGGTACAACTCCTCAAGGCTGCCTTCCCCTCATTCTTAGGCCGGCAAGCTCGAACAACTGACATACACGCACGCTATGAGTAGGATGTTAGGAAGAATTCTTGCATATGATCATATCATTAGTGCACTATTTGGTAAAATAGGCTTCGCGCCTAACTGTTAGCGTCCTTGTCGTGCCGAATAGGGGGAGAAGCATTCTCACTCCGTGACAATGGTTTGACATATTTGCAAAAGTATTGAAAAGTCAAGGATATCATAAGGGACATTCATATCAAATTATGTTTCTTCGGCACTTTGAAGACGGGTAAAGCAATCTTAATCGTATATGTCGATGATATTGTTCTAACATGTGATAATATAGTAGAAATGGAGAGACATAAAGAAAAGTCTTGCCACCGAGTGTGAAGTGAAGGATCTGGGACCTATGTGATATTTTGCTAGATTGAGGTGAGGCATCGTTGTATCACAACGAAAATATATTCTTGATCTCCCAACCGAAATTGGCATGCTAGGATGTAAACCAAGCGATACACCTGTAGATGTGGAAAAGAGAGATGAAGATGGAAGAAATCTAGGAGATATTGATAGATATCAAAGATTTGTTGGAAAAGTGATCTACCTATCAAACACAAGACCTGACATCGCATTCGCAGTAAGTCTGGTAAGCCAATAGATGCATTCGCCGAATGAAAGTCACCTAGAGACTGTCTATAAGATACTCAGATGCAGATTGAAAGTCAACTAGAGAATGAAAGTAGAGAAGTTGAAATCTTCATAGATGTAGATTGGGCAAGATCAACAGATGACAAGAGGTCTACTACTGGTTACTGTACCTTTGTATGGGGAAATTTAGCAACTTGGAGAAGCAAGAAACAAAATGTAGTAGCTTGAAGTAGTGCTGAAGTTGAGTTCAGAGCTGTTGCACAAGGAATATGTGAAGGACCGTGGTTTAGGAAGCTTCTGGAAGAATTACTTACCACAATAAAGTTGTTGATCAAGCTCTATTGTGAGAATAAAGTGGCGACCAACATTCCCTTAATTTAGTTCAGCATGACAAAACTAAACATGTAGGGGTGACAAACACTTTATCAAATAAAAATTTGAGGAAATAACTATTTGTATGACTTATGTTCATTTACTGGCACAAACTGCAGATGTCTTTACCAAAGGGTTATCTAGACCAAAATTCGATGATTTCATCTCCAAATTGGATATGATCAACATTTACGATCTAACTTGAGGGAGAGTGTTGAAATCCTGAAACGATTGGAACTGGGATCATTGAAGATTCCACTTTCCATAGGAAGAATGTATTAATTTATTTTAGAGATTATAGGATATTTTGAAGATTTGTATTTTCCATTTTTAGTCCTTATTACTTGTACTATAAATAGGTGCCTTACATTGTACAATGTACATTAAACACGTGAAATAGAAAAATTCGTTTTCTCAATTAAACCTACAATGAATAATCGATTCCTTTAAATGGGTGAATTATCACATATCTGCAGTTGGAAAGATCATTTGTTATCTTGATAGTGAAACACATACTCTACTTGTGCAATTAGAATATCCTTCACCCCGAGACACATTTTTCACATTTGTAATAAAATAGGGAAGCAAAGGTTATGAATTTTACTGATGGTTTGGTATTAACCTCTATAGAATGGATCTCTGTGTTAAGTACGTTAGAGTATATTTGGTAGATGCATATTTGGCCTCTCATTGGTGGTGGCTGGCACTGCTGATTCTTACACTAGCGCAGTTTGAAAAAGTTGCTTTGTCGAATTTATGTTACATGACATTTTTTAATCTTTCTTCCTAAATGGGGCCGTGCCAAGTGTGTATTTGTATGGATATGGTGGAAGAACTCCACAAATTTTTGTTTCATTTTCATCGGTGTTCACTCGCTGACATAGATGTATCTTGAACTGATCCTGGGCTTGCTGCTCTGTATTCTTGTAATTTCCATTCAATAGGTGAAGGTACTGTACTTATTTTCAAATATGTTGGTTGCAGGGTGGTGCCCCTATGGTTTTATCCACTGCTGCTCCAACACCAATTGTGACTCAAGTAGCTGGAGTTCTGCAGAACTCCCAGCAAACGCAATCAGTTTTCCGGCAACCAACTGGGATGCATTTACCACATTATCCTCCAAACTACATTCCATATAATCCCTATCTCTCTCCGTATTATGTCCCACCACCTGCAGTTCACCAATTCTTAAGTAACGGTACATTTCCTCAGCAACCTCAGGCTGGCAGTATCTATCCAACTCCACCTGGGGCAACTGCCAAATATTCGGTATCTCAATTTAAGCAGGGGCCTAATATAGGAAACTCAACCTACATGGGAGTGCCTGGCAGTTGGCCATATATCCTTTCCACAGCCAACTATACTTCCAGTTCAGCCACAAGAGCTGTTACTTCAACCTCTAATGAGGATCTTGCTGCCCCTCAAGTTAAGGAAAATAGTCTATATGTCAATGGTCAACAGGTGCGTATTTTTGTGCATCTTACAGGATCTATTTTGACAATGTTCACTCATTTTGGAAGTTAGTTTTATTGAGGTAGCTTTACTTCCATGGTAATGTAATAATCAATCTTTAAATACCTTCTGCCAGAGGGTATGCATAGCTAGTAGTGCTGGAATTATATGTTAAGAAATAACTATGAAACTCCTAACAACGCTCTTAAGATAAGAACACCCATTGATATGGCAAATGCTGTCATGCTTATACAGTTATACTCCCCCATTTGCAATCTTGGCCGACGGTTATCCCAACATTTTATCTAGTAAAACTGTTCTCGAACATAATAGCCTCATTCATATTTCAGAATTACATTAGTATTTGTCTTGCTCTTACATTTGTTGCGATGCATTTTGATTCTGGTTTTGATTATTAGTATAAGATATATTTAATGTTTACAATCTTGTACTTTCATTTATGACTTGCTGGTTAGCAATGGTTTTGAATCCTTGTGGGACTATATAAAGAAAATAGAATGAAGAAAAAAAAGTCCCCAGGTAGATATTTCTCTTTTTTCCCAAAGACGTTACATCAGAGTGAAGAAAATGTTAGGAACAGGCATAACCTTTAATTAATTTTTCTGGTTTTGAGCAAAAAAAATCTTTTCCTCTGTTTCTTGTCCAGTGTGCATTGGGTGAGTACACTAATGTTGGTGAATTGGCTTCTTTGCAGAGTGAGGGTTCAGGAGTATGGTTTACAGCTCCCAGTCAAGATATTTCTTCCTTGCAGGCTAGTTCCTTCTACGATCTACCTCAGGGTCAGCTGGCTTTCACTCCAACACAGCCTGGCCCTGGCACATTTGCAGGTATGTACCACCCTGCACAGGCAATAACAGCAGCCACTGTTCACCCTCTTCTGCAACAATCTCAAACCATTTCAAGTGCCATTGATATGGTTCGACCCCCGAGCAGTGTTTATCAACAACCACAGCATACACAACTGAACTGGTCGAGTAGCTACTGAATGAGTACGCGTTTCTTTCGAAAATCAATCACATGTTCGAGTCCCAATATTGAATTGTCTAATGTGATGTCAACAAGTTTTGATTTGAAGAAACATATGCCGCACCAAGTGTAAATTTATGGAAGGAGCCAATGAATTGGGAAGACGTTTTTTGAGTCAATTAAGGCCAGAACATGCTAGCTAGCCATCTCTTTCTTGCTTCTTGTAGATGGTTTATTTTTCCTTAGACAACCGGCGAGCCTTCTCTAGGTTTCAGCTTTATATTTAGACCATAGAACGGTTAAATTATTATTTTCTTTTCAAATTTGCTGTAGATTTGGAATTAAATAGGTACCATTGGCAGACTGGTGCGAGTTTTTATAGGTCTCCTCAACTATTCTACCTGTAAATTGAATATTTTGTGATAGCAAGAGGGATGTATTTTGGAACTTTTACAGCTGACCTTGGTGTATGCAATTGGGGAATTCAATTGTTTTTGGCAGAGAACAATAAGTCTTTTGGCTTGAGATTTCAGTATGTCGTTATCGAAGACGCTAAATGTTAATACTAGAATTAAGCTATATGTCTCAATTTGTACGTGTCATCCTTGCACAGAGGTCACGCTTCTCTTTCTATAGTTCTAATTTTATCGGATGTCTCCGGAAACACACTAGAATGGTCTATAATTATCGTTCATAAAATGTACTCCCTCATATTCATAAAGATGGACCCGCTTTCTTTTTTTATTTGTCCCAAATTATTAGATAAACTTTTTTTGTTGAAAATATAGTTGATTTCTTAGTTTTCTAATAGGTAAATTTTTCTCAAACCTTACATATAAACTATACTATACAATTTAAAAATAAGGTGGTATAGTTTTAATTTCACAAATCAGGTAACTCTATAAAACTTACCCACCACCACACCATGCCGGTCGCCAGCCACCACCACCATCCATCACTTCTCACCACCTACCATCAACGAAATCACCTCCCAAACAGAACTTCACCTTCGATTGGTCTCCCAAACACAATCCCATCGACGAAGGTCATGAGTCGATAACCAATGAAAACAACGGCTCAGATCTTGTCAAACTTCTCAGCCTTGACAATAGGGCTGGTCTTGGCAATGGTGTCCCACACTTGCACTTGAATCCCTTGGGAGTTCCCAACAAATGGCTCACCTGGTAACCGTCGTTGAAACCGTTCTCCATCTCCGTTGTTTTCAACACTCGCCCTAAATTCAATTAAACCATGATGAGTGAGTTTCACTCCTAGTTTTAATGCCACTTAAACTTGATATTTTGGTTGTTTTTAAGTAATTTAGAATGCTTTGATGTGTGTTCATATTGTTTTACAGATTAGGTAACTTGGTGAAAAAAGCAAGTTCGAAGCATGAAAAGGAGCTAAAGCTTATGAGTGTGAATGAACTGTAAGAGACTTTTAAGGGAGGAATTGAAGGGGACAAGATTCAAGAAATCAAGGAGGCAAAGGCAACTTGGTGAAGGAGATCGATTCAACTATCCAAAAAATAGTTTTATCTTTCTTCTCTTCATGTTATTCTTTATAAATTGTAAAGATTTCATGTCTCGTATCATGAACTAAATAATTCTTCTAGGTTTTGACCAGCCAAAAATTGAGGATATGATTTGATTTGATTTGATTTTAGTTATTTCTATAGAAGTTCTCAATTCCATTTATTTGTATTGTTGATTTAATGCTCTCAATTAAATGATTAGATGCTAATCAATTTCAGCACTCGAGAGGGGAATTTAGACATGATCATAACAATAACACAACATTGATATCATATAAACATCCTTCCTTCGACTTTCTTCACTTTCAAACTAATTGTTTATGATATAAACATCGTTACTTTGACTTTCTATAAACAACATTGATATAGTATCCTCAATAAGGCACTTGAAAGAGTCAGATTTGATATGATTACCTTTATCATACAATTGGCTAATACTAAGTAGAACACATTCAAGGTTATTTACTATGAACATATTTTCAATAAAGGGAGATGATAATTAACAATATTTTCAATGCCAATAATTTTTCCTTTTGACATTATCTCCAAAACTAACAAACTACCATATTTCTTTTTGAAACTTGATAACAAAGTTTGATCTTCGATCATGTGCTTTGAGATTCCACTAGCCAAGAGTTATTTACTTTTTATTTTCTTTGGTACCTACAAAAGTAATTCAATTTTGGCTCTTTGGTACCAATAAAACCTTAGGTCCTTGATAGTTAGTGTTAATGGACTTTTGAATCAACTTGCAGTTTTCCACAAAGTACAACCTTTTTTTTTCATTGAACAATTAAATGTTATATGCCCAATTTTATTGCAAAAATCACATGTGACATTTGAAATGGGGGAAGTAGAGGTTTTACAGAAGAAATTTTTATTAGATTTTTGTGTAACACCCCAAATTTTCTTAAACCTTGGAATGTTAGAAAAAACTTACTTCTCTTTACGTTAAATGTAGAACGATAAAAAATAATTTATACAATAAAAATATGGGTTATCCATGAACTTAAACTAAACATTAAAATTTTATTATTCAAAATAAACTTACTCAATTACTATTTAAATAAACGTGTCTTTGAACACAAATTAATCAATTAAAGATAGAAAACCTAGTAATTTTATTTTTTTCAAATCCTTTTAGCAGCCCGCATCACCATCCTGCCACAAATCCAATTGACCCGAACTAACCTATAATTTTTTTTTTAATTGTGACTATCTATAAATTCCCAGTAAAACACGTGCAATTTTCATACACAATTATTTAACAATAAAATAAACACTTCATACCACTATTGTCTTATGGAATATATCAACGACCAATCGAGATACACATCTTTGGTCATCTTAAATTCTCGAAAGAGTACATATCTCTTTATAATAAACCCAAAGGTCAACAGCAATTCATACATATTTACTGAATATAAAATTGTAAGGATACAAACCACTTGCACGAAAATATCTTACCCTGATAGAGCAGAATTTTTTTTGGAAGAAAATATGATTGCATGTTCCAAACGTTTTTCTCTGCTTTGGTGAATGTGTATTGATTGACAATAATATTTGATGTATGCAAACTTTCTCATTTCCAACACTATTCTCCCTCTGCTACCATCTGTGTATATATGTATTTGTGTATGTCAAAGCTCTACCATCATGTTCTATATATAGGTAATTATGAACTAGCCTATAAAGAGTTGTGTGTGAAGTGGGGGAACCGTGTATTGCAAGGAATTGGTTTAAAATTGATTTCAAAGCGTAGATTTTGAATATGAATGCATTTCAATACATAGAGTATACTAGTCAACCAATACCAATCTTATAATTGAATATTTTTCATTTTAACATAGGACACATGGTAAAATTTAGAATTGAGTCCCATTTGTCTTGGAATACACGGTTAAAATTCTAATTAAAATGGTATTAGAATTTATCTTTATAAAAAATAACTAATGATTCCAACTAAACTAATCTATACCCATACCCACGTCGCCGTAAATTGACTTGGGCTATAAATTATTTAAAATTCTATTTATCCTTGTTTTCTCTCCGCCTTTGTTTGGTATACATTATTTCCAAAATATATTTTTTCTCTCTTTTATTCAATAAAATAATATTACACGCAAATTCAAAATTTTTCCTTATTTTATAACCAAACATTCAAAATTCATTTTTTTTTTTTGTAAAAATGGGGCTCAAATAGGCCCTCAATTGGGTCTAACTTAGCCCCTGTTTGAAACCCGTTTTGGGAGAAATAGAAATTTTGGAATAGTGATTGATGTGAGAATGTGTGGTGGAAAAGTGATGAAATTTTTTGATTTGTGTGTAATATTATTTTATTTGGAGAATGTGTGGTTGAAATGAAAAATGAGAATGAGAATGAGAAAAAGAAAGAAAAATTAATGGGTATCAAACGGGGGCTTAATTTTGTTTTATCCAAAACAACTTTTTTCTTAAGTTGAAGACTTCTAAATAATGTTTTTTTGGTTAAAGGAGGTCATTACTTTCGAGATTTTATTAATATGTCCTCACTTGTGATAAAGGAATACCTTGGTTACATGAAGAAAAAATGAAAGTAGTAAATGAGGAAGTACTACTTTCCTTACAATAAAAATAAACGATAATGGACAAAAATAAGAATACAGAATAAAATTCATATTCTAATGCTAGACAGTCCATGTCTATCAATCTGTACGAGTTCCCTAATATGTCGTGGTAGGTCAACTACTCCATATATCTGAAATCACCGATGATCCCAACCTTCTGCAGCACGAACATCTACAACCTGATCCCCTTCTCTGTAGATGTGAAAAACTATGTCTCTATCGAATGGTATGATGTCTATGATTTGTCTAAGTATGCACTGAATAGCCTATGATCCTACTCATCTAGTGATACAATGAGTAGCCACTACAACTACAGAATCTGTCTCAATCCAAATGTCTGAAAGATCGAGTCCCGTAGCTTGTAAAATCCCATCTAGAATAGCCCTGAGCTCTGCCTCTAATATCATGCACGATCCGTACGAAGCTGAGAAATCCCTAATACATTGACCTGCGTGATCTTTGATGATGCCTCCTTTGCTCACAAAACCATCATTGGCACATCTATCAGTATTGATCTTAATAGATTCGACTGATGGAGTGCACCACCAAACCAGAATAGGGGGAGATGAGGAAGGGGGCTAAAGCAATACCAAAAGATGGGTGCAAGTGTTAAATCCCCTAGCCAATGCACAGCTTGAAACAGTCTTCCCTTACGAAGAAAATGGATAATATGATAAACCCTCCAAATGATACGTCTGACCTCCATGCGGATCCCCATATGCTTTGCATCATTCCTCTTGGTCCAAAGAAACCTAAATATCAGTAGATGAATATTAGTGAGAATGTGTCCACAATAAACATACTGTCTAGAATACCACCGTATCTGGAACCTCTTTCTGACTCCCTCTCATGAACTCATAGGAATCTGAAAAATATCCCCAAAATGTTGTCATACCTGATCGGTAATGCTACTTCCAGTGAAGATGTGACTGATAGTCAGCACTTGCAAGAAAAGCCAACTGGCATCCAATCCTCGTCTGAATAACAACATCTACTAGAATGAGGTCTTGCCATAGTCTCCAAAAAAAGAATGAGATAGTAACTTGCAAAATGGAGCTCCACAGTAATCAATACGAATCCTAACACTGACGTCCCGTACGTACGAGTTTCCATGCAGACTTGGTAGCGAAACTACCATTCAATGTATACCGCCAAACAATGTGATCTGGGGAATCTATACATAAAGGTATAGCATCTATATGTATCGCCATAAGAGGAGGAAATCTGCACATGAAGGTATATCAATATCTAATTATCTAACCCAAATACATAAGAATTTAAAACATATTTCACTTTAGTCTCTCAACTTTTCAAAATATAAATATGTAGAATATAGAACAAATAAGTTTTATTCTATAAAATTTTTGAGGCATTACATTTTGTTTTTAAAAATGGTTTTTGTTTACATAGCATTAAATAAAAAATTTCTTGCTTTGAGTAAATTTATGAACAATTTGAGTAAAATTTTAAAAAATTTCTTGTGAAGAAGAACTCTCTTTAATTAAAGAATCATAATTGACTTTTTCTTTTTCAAAATTGTTAGTTTTATATTTTGTATTGACGATTCTGTGAACAAAAGGACCAACTTGAACAATTATAAAGTTTAGAGACTGAATTGTAAAATTTTATAGTTGGTAGGATAGCGTAGGGTTCGGGGTTCCATGTCCGGAACAAGAAGGATTCATGTCGGTTTTTCGCTAGCTGTTCGTCGGAGTGCTGCTCGAGCGGAGGAATCAGAAACTGCCTCGCTCGCCCTTCGCTCCACTGTCACTCGATCGACAGGCTCTTCGCTCGAGCGAAATGTTAGCCTCGCTCGAGCGACATTTTTACGGCCAGATCTAATTTCCCTTTTTCGAGAATTTTACTTGGCCCATATAATATGTTTCGTCCAACACATAAATACTGGCACCGCGTCTTCTGCTGTAGAGAGGTTGAACACATTATATTCTTAAGAGAATTCATGCTTCATCATATCAAAAGTTCAAACCCTCCATTGATTATGCGCTATTCATTGTGAAAACAT
>CAIGRH010008198.1:0-11065 GCA_903798295.1 Fraxinus nigra | reverse complement strand
AAAAACAAGAAAAAGTGGAAACATGACACTAAGAATTGATGAAACATGAAATTTTCTGGCAAAAATTGAAGTTGGCTCCTTTTCTTTTTGTCTTTCCTGCTTTGTTCTTTTTTCTTTCTCCTCTTCACGTTTTTTCTACAGGTTTTGATTCTCTTTGGTTGACTTTCTCTTTCTCCTTCTCTCTTCCCTTCTCTTTCTCTCTCCCTTTTTCTCTTTTTTCTCTCTTTTTTTTTTCTTTCTTTACTGTTTTTCCCTCTTTTCTGTCTGTCGCCCTTCTGTCTTGTGTACGTGAATGCCCCCCCTTTTGTTTTTGTGTAATGTGTGTATATATAGTATAATATATAGGTTTAAAAATATATGGGTTTAATTTGGGCACCAATTAAAATTTCTAATGTAAGTCTATTGAGGTCCATTTAATTATAACCCACTTAATATATGATTTCTCTTCAAGGAATTCATCTTTATATTTTGACATTTTTCGCCACTTTTGCATTCTTTTCTCCACTTCTTCATTAAATATAAAATTTTCCCTACAAAACACAATATAACATAAATTAGGTAGAATTTAATTCAAAAGACAATAAAATATCATGATTTAGGACTACAAATAAGTGTACAATCTACACTTATCAGTACACCCTAATGCTCTTAATCTTATCATTTGAAGTATTCGATAGCCAGTATGAAGATCTGTGATGGAATTCTCTAATGTTCAGTCATTCTTAAATGTAACGACTAACACGTGCACACATCAGATGTGAAATATGACCTGAATCTTGGTTAAGTAATCTCGACTATATATTACTTATTTGAAGCAGATATTGAAGGAACTGGGAGCCTGGCATCACAGAACATAAAATTCCTTCTAGACATATGAAAATCTAAATAAGTATGAAATATATGCTCCCTTAAAATCACGATAATCTATTTCAAGTTATTATTTTGTCTAATCTTATATATATTGAGAAATCTTCTCTTTGACCTCCGGCATCTAAAACATGTGTGTCCCCTATTTACATTAGAGAGTTAGACCCCTTTACAATGGGACCACCTTTCTCTTAGTTCTAAGCCAATCAAACATGCTATTTTCCAATTTATTTAAAAACAACGAGAAAACCAATATTTGGGAAAGTGAAAACAATTGCTCCAAGTTTTTACATTAGAGGTTCCAAGATCAAAACTAGAATAAGAGTATTTTCTGTTCTGTCATGCCTCCCGGTTCTTTTGTGGGGATAAAGTAATCTAACATAAAATTTATTGACTTTATCGCATCCTTTAATTACTACATCAAATAATTTGAAAGACCTTTTTAGTTTTTAAAGCCTACGTGGATACCTATTTTAATTTAATTTAATTTTTTATGTACATAGAAATTATGAGTTTATGCTCATGCTTGTATGCAACCTCCCTTGTCCCATCCGGAAGCAAGACTTATTGGTTCCCCCTGCATGAAGATGTAAAAATACATCAAGAGATGTTCAATGCCCATAATTTAGTAATTTGTTATAATCTTATTCTCACAGGTGTATTGTTGAAAAGGTGTCTGAGAGTGCATAAGATGTTTCAGTCTTTACAATTAAATGTGAACCATAGCACAAAATTCTAGTCATAATGATAATAGTAAAAAAGATACATTGATTGTACTTAGCAAGAAAGACTATATTATGCACTATGCTATATAAAAATAGTGGTGTTTTCTGATAATTACTGGACATTTTAAAGTAAGCTTGTCAACTAAATTTTAGCTGGTTAGTTCAACTCCTCTCATAGACAAAATTGGGAGTTCGATTGTCCCAGGTAACATCGGTTAAGGTTCATTACATCCTTTTCTATCTGATAGGAAATACTACACATAAAAAGTTTTGGACTAAGATGCATGAATACTCTTATTACGACGATGTGCGTATGTCTGACGTGTCATGTTGGATCTACACACTCGTCATATTTAAATTACCGAACCACCACTCTGGCAAATGTTCCACATGCCATGTGTCGTACTTATATTAAAAATTATAAAAATAAAGATATAATACATGAATTTAAATTTTTTAAAGATTTTAAATCTACCTGCCTTTTTTGAAAAATCATGTATCGGCGTGTCTATGTCGTGTCATGTCCATATTGCTTATCCGTGTCCATGCAACTTAGGTTATAGAGCCTAACTTCTTTTGATAGACAACTGATTATGGATAAAACAGATAATAAAGACAACTGATTATTGATAAAACGGATAATATATTCTGCTTAAAGAGGTAAAAATTGGAGTCCCTGTTTGATTTTAATAATTCAGTATCTCACCAAGTTGTTCTTTTTATTAAGTGAAACAGATCAGATTCCAAAAGTTGGTGATAGCATCTAATTATAACTAATCCCAAAAAAAGTTGGCAATGACAATGCTATACATAACTATTCCATCTCCCTCTCAACGTCTTTATTAGAAAATCATTTTGTTTCTACTAGATATCGATTTACATTAATGATTGCACTGAAGATTATCTACATAAAAAGACAAAATATGCAAATTCAGAAATAAATGACATTGCTTTCCACTCCTTGCTTCGTTGCTCTGCATAACATCTGCTACTGAGCCTACCAGAGGTCTTTTAGTCAAAAAAATCTATGCTTTATGAGATCGTTCTAACAATTGGACTTCAACATCCGGCTGTTAGATGTTTATTTACGACGATAACAAAATTCTGCCTGTAAGAATGCTTGGCATGCATTTCTGAAGGATTATTGACTGTCAAGGTCACCATCCTAATCCATATTTTTATGTCCATCCTTTTCATTTCCTGGGGAAAAGGGAGGGTAACCGGTTTTCTTTTATCATCATCATTATCTTCGCTGTATTTTTGCAAGTGGAGGAGCCTGATATTTGTTACAATGAAATTCTGTGCTCAGGAGTCAAGTGATTTGTATAATAATCATTATTGATAGTTACTTTGAGACTGGAAGGTTGATTTATGGGGGCTGGAAAAGTTGCCACTCTCCATTTACCTTTAAGGTGAACGTCTTACGATTCAAAATTATAGACAAAAGATGGACACGTGCCAACATAAGAAAAACAAATGAAAAGAGAAATACGAGATGAAAGGAGTCACAGAAGATAACAGGATATATGTTCAGTGAGATCTTCAAAAATTTTGCCTATTGTAAGAGGAGAGGGTCTTTATGCTATTTCTCTGGAGCAACTATTATTTTTCCTTTCTAAATTATTTAGTTACCTATAAATATCATTTCGATACCGATTAGGTTCTTTTTTCACATGTTTCAGAGCTTATTTGTTTTCCCTTTTCCCCTTATCTTTCCAACCTGATCCTACATATAATCGATTTTATCTTTTCAACGCCAACTTCTGCTATTTGAACTGATGGTATTTGTTCCACATGAATACAAATTATTTTGTTTGCATGTCCTGGACAGCATTGCCATTCTTTTGGAAATCTATTCACGTTAATTTCTCTGTGCGCCTTTCTTGCCATGTTTCTGCTTTTAACTAAGTTATTGTAATTTGGTTGCTAATGTTTATGCTAGAATTCTTGACGAGGTTTCTTTATTTATCAGGCGACATCAGGTCATTATGCTATTGGTTTAAGGATATTAAATCAGCTTGTTTCTGAGATGAATCAGGTTGGACTCTTTTTAACATTCGTCCAAGTTTTTCGTTAGTTTGAAGAAACCAAAGTTCACAGAGGAATTATAAATTGGAAGATCTTTGAAATTCTTGCTTGCTTCAGCATTTTATGGAATCACAGCTTTGCACTGTCACCTGATATTTAACCCTTGTTTGAGCTCCATTTTAATGAGGTTTCGGGAAAAAGTATTTTGGAATAGTAATTTTTTGGAGAATGTGTGGGTAATAATAAGTAAGGAAAAGTTTTAGGTTTACGTGTAATATTATTTTATTGAAAAATGTGGGGGTTGAAAAAATGGATTTTTGGTTTAATGGAGCCCAAACAAGGGTTTACTGTTGACTGAATTAATTTTTCTTATAATTTCATTTAGACTATAAAAAGCTATTATGTTTTTCCTTTTTCACCATCCTCAGATTTCTCATGTCTGGGTTCTACTTGATGTTTCTTGACTTTATTCTTTCAGCCAAATCCAGGAGTGCCTTCATCGCATCATCGAAAGGTGGCCTGCTCTTTCAGGGATCAGTCTCTTTACCAAATTTTTCAGATATCTTTAACTTCATTGCATCAACTAAAAAATGATGGTAATGTGCTAGTTTTCGTTTTCATTTTGTTACAGGTGTTAACTAATAGCTTGATTCCTTTGTTTTTAACTGTGAGAGTAGTCTGATAGTTATTAATTTGAAAATTGCAGCCATGAGTCGCTTGCAAGAATTGGCACTATCCCTATCACTGAAGTGTTTGTCTTTTGATTTTGTTGGGACGACAATTGATGAAAGCTCTGAAGAATTTGGAACTGTTCAGGTATATTTTGTTTACCTGGCATTAAAACGAGTTTAGCATTAAAGATATCTTACGATCTTTATGCGTATATATTAATGAGAGATTGTTGTCGATGGACGTATTCTGGAAATTTTATATAGCTGATCTAGCTTTTATTTCACATCACAGATTCCATCTTCTTGGAAGCCACTGTTAGAGGATCTTTCTACGCTTCAGATATTTTTCGATTATTATGCACTCACAAAGCCTCCCATCTCCAAGGAGGTAAGATCACAATGTGTATCCCTATATTATAATCTTTACACTGTCCTCATCTGATTTTAATTTATGGCATTACAATGCCCAGTTCTTGGGTTTTTTTTTGTGATTTTGTGTTGTGGCTATACAAATTCTGAACTTGATTACTATCGTGGATATTTTGTTTGTGCTTATCTAACGTTTTAAATTACGTGGTGCTTTCCAGTCTCTGGAGTGCTTAGTGCGATTGGCTTCTGTAAGACGCTCTCTTTTCACTAATGATGCTACGCGCACCAAGTTCTTGGACCATCTCATATCAGGAACAAAAGAAATTTTAAGAACAGGGCAAGGTATGCAGGAACTGTTCTTAAACTTTTTCAGTTTATACAACTTTATACACGTGGATAAACCCGAGAAACCACATCTTTCTATATAAGTACTTTCCTTATTTTCTTAATATCTGCAGTATGGTGCCATTATTGGCAGATTTACAGTAGTATGTTTACTTCTTAGGCACCGGAAGTTGAATGTAATGAGCAGCTATTTCTTACTTTTGATAATTTTGCTGGCATTTTACTCTTTTTGAAGTGGAATTGGTCTTTAGTCTAATCTTCTTAGTTAGATTAATTTTGGTACTTACTAGGAAAACTTTTCCTTTAGAATTAGTCTCATTGAGGCATAGGGTCATCGGGTAAATTGTTACAACGGAATGTGGGAGGTATTCTGTTAAGAGTAGATATCTCAGTTACTTGTGTAAGTCCCTTAAAAGTCTTTTCATAAAGATATCTTCTCTCTCTTCGCTTTAGTTAACAATGATGAAAGACCACCTGTGAAATCTCATGAAAGAAAATAATCATATCACCGATAGCTATGTCTACTAGTCGAGCCCGAGCCGGAAAAAAAAGCTCGGGCTCCGCTCGAGGTTTTTTGTGTCGAGTTTTTTTGGCCCGAGCCTAGCTGAGCCGGCCCGGTAAAAAAAATAAGGATTGTCCCGAGCTTTCGGTCTGAGCCTTGGCGGGCCGAGCCAAGCTTGGGCCGGCTCGATTTTTTTTTTTTAATGTCAAATCTACATTTTTTACTTAAAAAATTTAAAATTTGTGCGGTTTATACGTATTATAAATTAAAGAAAAAAGCTCGGGCTCAACTCGAACTNGAAAAAAAAGCTCGGGCTCCGCTCGAGGTTTTTTGTGTCGAGTTTTTTTGGCCCGAGCCTAGCTGAGCCGGCCCGGTAAAAAAAATAAGGATTGTCCCGAGCTTTCGGTCTGAGCCTTGGCGGGCCGAGCCAAGCTTGGGCCGGCTCGATTTTTTTTTTTTAATGTCAAATCTACATTTTTTACTTAAAAAAACTAAAATTTGTGCAGTTTATACGTACTATAAATTTAAAAAAAAAAGCTCGGGCTCGACTCGAGCTTTTTTGTACCGAGTTTTTTTGGGCCCGAGCCGAGCCGAGCAAAGCCTGGCCAAAAAAATGAGGCTCGGCCCGAGCATCGGCTCATTGTAACCGAGCCCGAGCCGGGCCTAGATCGAGCTTTTTCCGAGCCGAGCCTGAGCCGTCCGAGTCGACGAGCTTTTTTGCCATCCCTGATCACTGAGAATAGTGCTGTCTGTAAATGTATGCAGAGATTATTGTCCTCTGGAACTTCCAGCACATCATTTCTGGAATTTTGTCATGAATTCGAACTCCATCTCTTTGCACGAGTTCGTTAGGTTGTTGATCCACAGAGATTGTTACTTAATATTTTTTTGCTTCCCAATAGGCTGGCAAGTTGTGGATCATCTTTACTCCGATTCCAAGTTGTTGAATTTTAAGCGCAAAAGAATAGAGAAATCGATACAAGTATTTAACGTGGTTCGACGATATGCTTACGTCCATAAAGAGCGAAGCGGAAATTTTATTCAGTATGAATAATAGAGTTACATCATTAGTATTCATACTAACCCTAGCCCAAGCGCACACAAGAGTTTAGGGTCCATACAAGAAAATACACTTGCACTTGTGTTCCACTTTATATGAGTCACATATACAACACAAGTGATGCATTTTGGATGCTATTTAGAAGGAAACAAATGACTTATATAGGATCTAGGCTACCATTTCAGCAAAGCCTCGTGTAATAGAAGAACTGAAAACAAATTTCATTAAGATTCAAAAGGCGATTAATTTGCTATGGTTTTGACTGGAATCCATAATTATAGAGAAAAAAAGGCTAAGACCTAATAACTTTATGGCCTTGGTGAATTTGAAGTGCAAGCATTCATATTATCCAAATTAATCAAAATTATATGATTAATTAAAATAAGTTCCAAAAAGCGAATTTAGCCCTTTTTTGGGCTCCATTAAAATCAAATTTTAGGGAAAAATATATTACTAATGAAAATTTCGTAAGTAAATTCATGTCTTGTTACCAACCGAATTATCGTGGGTATATTTATATATTCAAGACAGGCTCAAAGGCCCAATGAATTATTTATAAAGCTATAAATGGAGGAAGTCATGTTTTATAAATCATTACCAGCCTTTTTTATAGGTGCTTCCTCAATATTTTTTTTTTACTCAATTTCAATGTGGGTTTGGTATTATAAGTCATTAGTTATTAACTAGCTGATCACACAAGAAACACTACTTCCTGCTTTTAAGCATTCACATCGTTTAACCTTAACGGGAAAGCTATTTGTATAGAAAATAGCTAATACCACGTGTACACATGATAACGCGGTAGAAAATGAGCAGCTGAATTAAATGTGTTTGTCGAGCATGAATAGTAAACACGCTAAATTTTCAAATCTCTATCGCAACTATTACGTGCATGATTGAAAAATACTGATCATATACATTCACCTAATTTTCTATGCAAGGGAAAATCAAAGCTTACCGACTATTTGATTTAAGATTATAGTGATTTTTTGAAGAATTCGTGGTTAAAAATGAAGGTTTTTTTTTTGAATTTTATATGAAATATTATTTTATTGGAGAATGTGATTGAAAAGAAGTGAGAAAAATGCATTTTGAATAAAATGGAGCCCATTAATGTGACACAAGATCACGCTACAATAACTTCATTTTTTCAAACTCTTCTGTTAACTAAAAAATTTATTAATATACAAGCTGTGCAGAACTAATTCAATTCTTTGTTCTCTTTACTAACCAAGAGGTCCATTCAAGAATTTACACAATCAAGAATGAATTGCCTATTTCAAAAAAATAAAATAAAACGAGTGCCTTTGATTTGTCAAAATTATAGAGAATGAATTCTTTCTTCACGCCTTCAATGGTTCTTCAGTTCATCTTACCTTCAAAGGGAGACTATCTCTCTCTTAAAGTCTACTCTGTCGAACCTTTCTACTTTTTTCTTGTCATTGTTTCCTATTTCTGTTGCGGTGGCAAAAAGATTAGAGAGGATCCAACGAGAGTTTCTTTGGGGAGGATTAGGGGAGGAGGAGAAATTACATTTGGTTAACTGGCGTGCAGTTTGTTCTCCTATTAGATTCGGTGATCTCGGAATGAGAAGTCTTGTACTGTTTAATAAGGCTTTGTTGGGTAAATGGTTGTGGCATTTTGGAGTGGAGTGGAGTGGAGAGGGAGAGTTTTTGGAGGGATATCATAGGGGAAAAATACGGTGTTATGGAGGGGGAATGGTGCTATGGTGAGAGACATGGTTCTTATGGGGTGAGTTTGTGGAGGTATATTCGGCGTGGGTGGAGCGACTTTCGGGATAGGTTGACTTTTGTTGTGGGGAATGGTAATACCGTCAACTTTTGGGATGATTGTTGGTGTAGAGATCAACCGCTTAAGGTGAGATTTCTTTCTTTGTATCGTATTGCGTTGGAGCCATCTGCCATGGAGCTCCAGTTGGAACATTGTTTTTGGACGAGGTTTGTAGGACCGAGAAATGGATGATTATGCACTGTTTTTGACATCTTTATACGAGGCACCTATTAGGGCAGGAGAGGGTGATTGTAGCAGGTGGAGGTTGACGCGAGATGATATTTTTTCAGTTCGCACTTATTTTAGATCCTTATTAGGACACGTAGAGAGTTCATTCCCTGGAAGATGGTTTGGAAATGTAAATTGCCCCCACGAGTGACATTTTTACTATGGACGGTGGTCAGAGGATAGGTGTTAACAGTGGATAACCTTCGTAGAAGGGTTTTTTATGTTACAAAGTGGTGCTATATGTGTAAAAGGGATGGGGAGACGATTTTTCCTTCATTGTGATGTTGCTCGTCTACTATGGAATGATATTTTGGTGTCGCGGCACGTGGATTAGGTGTTGCCGAGGCGAATGGAGGACATGTTAAAGGCATGAAGGAGAAAATTTTGAGACGAGTATAGCAAACTTGTATGAGACCTTATTCCAGTCTGCATCGTTTGGTTTATGTGGAGAGAGAGAAATGGTCGCTGCTTTGAAGACCAAACACGGACAATAGAGCAGTTTAGGGAATTGTTTTATTTGACATTGTATATTTGGGTTTCATGCTGTGTATTATGCATTGATTAATGAATATTTGATTACTTTTCAAAAAAATCTTACCTTCACCACTACCAAATGGTACCAGCTGAACATTAGTTCCTCAACCCTGACAGGCACCTAAGCTATACCGAAAACTTAAAGAACACGTGGATTGTTATTGATGGGACTTGAGTAAGACAGGTCTTCTGCATGTGAAATATACTTAATGTTGGATGTATGTAATTATGTAACTTGGTTTTATTTGAATGTTTCTCAATGATATGGTTTACTAGTACTTTAAAATACAATACAAAATACATGACCTTTTCTCTTTAGTTTCCTGATGCAATTTCCACACCTGGATGCAGTACTGTTATCTTTTTTCCTCCTATTGTTTTCACCTTTTAGTTTTTTTGATAGTCTGATTTATTTGTCATTTTCTTTCCTGAGGCGAATATTGATAAAAGCGATTATCAGAAGTGACCTGTTCTTTCATCATTCCTTACCATTCTCCAGACTTCATGCTTGCGAACTGTTTCATAAATAAAATATTATTTTAAAAAAGCCAATAGTGATTTTTTGTTTAAAACTTCTCCCATTTGAATCCCGTATTTTTTTGGCCAGGTTATCTTGTTTTGTGATAACATTGATAATACTTCTAGTGTGGCGCTACTGATTATTATGATTATCCATCTTGCTGTTTCCAATTTTCTTGCTTCTTGCCTTTGATCATACCCTAACAATCCAGTTAAGAATAATTTATTCATCTTTAAACCAGGTCTTGCCGATCATGATAACTACCATGAGTTCTGTCGTCTTCTTGGACGATTCAGAGTTAACTATCAGGTAGCTGACTCGTATACTTACAGTCTTTGATCTATCCTTTCTAAAATGCTATTAGTATGTTTTGTGTTTGGTTGTGTAGCGATAACTCCTTGCGACTATAGGCCTGTGCATGTAATACTTGATATGCAAATCCAGCACCATGTTATTTTTTTTTGGCATTTTGTTCATTAACACTATACTTTGTTTAAATATACATTCATCTTTTTTTTTGTACTTCCTCCAATCTCAACTGTATGCAATGTTTCTAAATGGAAGCGTGTGTTTCAAGATTCATACAGTGGGAGTAATAAGGATTTAATCATGGGAAATAGGAGGATGGAACTGACAATGTAAGCATTTTAAATAACAATAATAAGATTTGAAGTAAATTGGGGACCCAAGATTTAAGCAAGTTCAAAATCATGGTTGTTTAGCCTCTTTCTTTCACACATTCTGGGATTCTGTGTTTCAGTGTATCTATGCATTTCTATCTTATTCTCTGGTATTATATATGCAGTTTGCATGGCTTTCACTCGTTCTGCTTATGGGTCATTCTTTGACTTTCAATAACGTTCTTCTTGTTGCAATTAAAATTGTCTGTATGAAATTGAGTTTCTTTGTGCGAGTAAACTTGATGTCATGTTGCAGTTGTCAGATCTTGTGATTATGGAAGGCTACAGTGATTGGATACGTTTAGTTGCAGAGTTCACTTCAAAATCTTTGCTGTCCTGGCAGGTGAGCAGTTGTAAAGAATCTTTCCTGAATTTGTGATATTTTGAACGAAACGAGAGAAGAATGTTTTATTTCCTTAATTGACCATTACAACTTACAAACACATTAAAAATACACTAATGGAACTAAAAAAGGAAAAGAATAAAGTGAATAAAGTGAAATATAAATTACAGCCTATAAACTATCAATTTACATCAAGAATGGAAAGATTTGGATATCTTTCCATTATACCCGATTTCCTACACTCCCCCTCAAGTTGGACCGTAGATATTGATCATGTCCAACTTGCTAATGAAATCGCTGAAATGTTGTTGAGACAATCCTTTGGTAAGAATATTGCCATTTGCTCTTTTGTAGGGACATACAACATACAAATGACTTCACCTTCTACCTTTTCTTTGATGA
>CAIGRH010008160.1:0-10290 GCA_903798295.1 Fraxinus nigra | reverse complement strand
AATAATGTGGGTCAAACAGTGGCTTAGTTGGTAAAATGTTAACTCAAAGGTGACTAGTGCAATATCGAGATCATTGCTCACATAAAATCTCCAAATATGGAAGTTCACGAAAGTAAAATTGAACATAATTGAAACCGCCAATAAAAATATGTGTTACATTCTAAATATTTTTTTATATTATCATCGAGTAGTCGATAGACAATAGTGAACCATTGTGGGACCACTATGATTGTTAAATGTCAATTTTAAAATTTATAAATCCCTGTCCGTTGGATCATACCAGCACTAATCACTCGATAATCCCAATAATATCCTTCTAGTTGTTAACCAAACCCCACTAATATCATATCTAACGGCCAAAAGCCGCACCAAGAAAATCATTATATATTTCCTAAACCACCCACGCTAAATTTTCGTTGTTCAAGACGCAATATGGGTATAATAGTAGTTTAACCATGTTGCCAAAGTCGCTTTATCCCCGCCAGTCATTATCTCGAATTTTCACAAGGGCAAGACCCACGTTCAGATTGAAATTACCATTTCACCCTCACTGATCCTTGATTCCCTTAACATAAAGGGTAGAATGGTCATTGTATTACGCTAGGGCATTTCCGCCATTTGAATGTTTATATAGAGAGTGGACAGAGAGAGAGATTCTTCTGAAGAGAGAGAGATAGAAGAATAGAGAGAGGGAAGATCCGTTTGAGTCCGTTAATTTCGATTAATAATTTATGAAGGCAAAACCACAACAATGGTGACGGACCAAGAGATTGCGCAAGGAGTGGAGACTCTTCTCCGTCAGTCTGACCCTAACGCCGTTACTTCTCTAAACGGCGTCGTTCAGCAGCTCGAAGCCAAGCTAGGGTTAGACCTATCCCACAAAGCCGGCTTCATCAGGGACCAGATTAGCTTCCTCCTCCGATCGGAACCCGTGCCGAAAGACCATTTTGCTCCCGAGCTCCACACTCAACACTCGAAATTTAGCCATCCCCCTCAACAATTTCTCGATCCCCATGTCGTTTTCCAGCAGCAGCAGAACCCGTCCCCGCCCCAGCCGCTACAGCCTCAAGTGCAAACCCGTCCGTCGCCGCCACCTCCACTAACTGTGGCGAAAACCGGAGCTGACGCTCAAAATTTAGTCACAAATGCTTCTGGAACGCCGAAAGGAAGGTGTGTTTTCAGTCATTTTTTATTTCTTAAACAAGGTCTTGGCCATCCGCTAGGTGTTGTTTGGGTAGTAAATGAGGATTAGGGTTGTGGTTTGGTAAAAAAGTGAAGCGGAGTCGTTGAAAAACTTATTTTGTTGGGACATTGGGTTTCGTGGTTGCTTAATTCAGGGTAATAGACGATCAAGTTTCATTTATAGTGGTTATCCATTTTATCTGGTGTATTATCTGTTAAGGGTTAAAGCGAGCGTTGTTTTGATTAAGTAAAGATTTAGCGGTGATTGTTTGACAATCTCATTTTTGTTCGTTTAGTGTAAATCTGATTTTAATTGTTTTTTTGTGGTGGTACACCTGTTCTTTATGATTTTATGTTAACTCATGCATGAAATGAGCAGCAGCAGTTTCTAATTTACATTTTTGCAAAAGATCTAATGCACATGCGTGGCTTCCACATTGATTTAATATTATTATTTATATAACCTACAAACACACAATAACTTTTTACCAGGACAAGCCATTGGCAGAAATAAGGAATGGGCTTTAGAAAGTAAAGTTTTAAATGGCTGTTACTGTGCCCCTATTTTTTTTAGCTAAAAAAGCTTAACAAGATTCAAGTCAAAGTTAACAGTTAATTTTAACCCCACATTTTATGCAACCTACAACTTTTCAACCACACATTCCATCAACTTTTATCAAAATCAAAATCTATTAAAAATGCGTTTTTTTATCTAAACCAAATAGGGGCTGTACCTATTTTAAAACAAATGGGAATTTTCTGGTGGCTTTCCTTTAACAAGTTTTCCCTTTATTAAGTTGACTGGCAAACACCAAGCTTCATCCATTTAATTATGAATGCTCAGCTGCGTTTCAGATTAAATGGCTAGAATGTTGTTTTATCTTTGCCTTACTTGCTTTTCATTCTTCTGTATTGTCTTGGTGCCTATTCATATTTGGATTTATACCCATTTTATGGGAGAATTTTGATCAGGGATACCTCAGAAAGAAATGAAAACATTTATTGTTTCGCTTCAGAACATTGTTTGCCTATCTGGTTTGACCATTATTTCAGAACATTGATTACAAAAATATTTGGATAATGCACTACCCAATTAACTCGTCTAACATCCCAACCCACGTGCACGAGTGCACGTGCACACACAAATAATCTCTTCAAAGAGGTATAGGGGAAGCAAAATGGCAGGCAAACACAAATCCTCACATGCATAGATGCACACCCGTGCATTCCTGTTTGGTTGGGGTGCTAAGTAGGTTATCCAATGTAAATGGTCAAAGGCTGATACTTGACTTTTTTATACTGATGTCACTAATTCATCTTGCCCATGATCTCTGTTTATACTGTGCACATCTCGTCTGACCTGATAATAAATTGGACAGAAGCCTAATGCATGTAATAATCTAGATGAATACTATGATTAACAGTCTTATTACTTTAAGGGAAAAGATATTCCTACTGTTTAAAATAATTTGCCCACATGCTTGAAGCTATCACATGTATTCTACATGATCATTACTTACTTTTCAGAACACAGCTGTAGGAATTAATATGATTTCTTTCCAAAAAGTGTATTTTCTTTTGTTTGGAAGGCTGAAAACAGTAGGTGGGGTCCCTTCCATGTGTGTAGAGTTTCTGTTGATTTTTGGATTAAGTTTGAATGCTGTAATATTGCCAGTTTCTATGGTACTGGTGAAGTATAAACCTCATTGTCCACCACAATTAAACAAGATACATGATTTTTTCACTCACCTTTTTATTTCAGCACTCCAACTGGAACCAAAAGAAGAGGCGGTCCAGGTGGTCTAAACAAAGTATGTGGCGTTTCACCTGAACTACAGGCCATTGTTGGGGAGCCAGCACTGCCGAGGACTGAGGTTTGGATTTCCCGAGCAAACAATTTACCTAGTTTCGGGCTCATTATTCACATTGGTTGTTTATTGTATCAAGTACTAATGCTAATTGTATGGGATACTAAAGCAGTTTGTTGTTTGGTGATTCAGATTGTAAAGCAGCTCTGGGCATACATCAGGAAGCACAACCTTCAGGATCCAGGTAACAAGAGAAAGATTATCTGTGATGATGCCTTGCGTTTGGTTTTTGAAACGGATTGCACAGACATGTTCAAGATGAATAAGCTGCTTGCAAAGCATATTATGGCACTTGATCCAACAAGTATGTATGATGAACACGAGCAAATTTGATATATATGGTTTTACTATTGTGGTCTTTCCTTATTCCTTGTATACAAATCAAACATTTGCAGAAGAATCTGGTCAAGCTAAGAAACCAAAGGTTGAAGATTTTCCTGAAAAGGAAAGCACAGAATCCAGTCCTCCTCCTGTTATGATATCAGATTCACTTCTAAAATTTTTTGGAACTGGAGAGAGGGAGATGCTTCAATCTGTGGCACTGGGACGTGTTTGGGAGTACATAAAGAATAACCAGCTTGAGGTGGATTTAATTAAGGAGTCGTAAAAATAATTGTTCTAAATACATATTTGCAAAATTAAGCAACCATACCTCGGACAAGTCATTGATAATATCAAAATTATAATGTAAGATGCAGCCACATAAACGTACTTTGAATATTTTAAATCATTAAATACTAAGGATCAGGAATGAGAACCTTTTTTGCCGTATGCATACCCTAAATTTTTTGGAAGAAAGCTTGGTTTTTTATTGTACGTCTAGTTGTTGACTTTCGTAGTCTCATATATCAAAATGTTGACGAATCTTTTGATCTCTTTTTGTTATGTTTGGCCTTCCATTTTTAGCATGTCTATTTTAATTCTTCAAGCATTAAATGAAATATATTCTTTATGTTAATTATTGATTGTCGTAATACTTCACAAACAAATTTTTAAATTGGTTACTAAGTGAAGAAAATTTTGCATATAAAATCATTTATTGATATAACAGTTGTGCAAATTTTGTGTTTTTAAGTAAATTTTTTCTTTGTATTTGATGGAACTCATAATTTCTTGAGTAACACAGTCACAACTACTACATCTATTCTATATAATAAAAGAGTTTGCTTGTAAATTAAACAAATGGTGTAGGGGGCTGTAACTTGTTATACAATGGATCATGCTACATGTACATAAATGTTGATGCATTGATTTACGCCTCTATGAGTTGACAAATTTTGGTATATTGGTATTGACAACATAATTCTCAATCATGTGCCAGACTTTTGACACATAGGAGGTGTCAACCAAGATGTATACTTTGTGTGTACTAGTAGTTTAATCCTTACACAATTTGTCATGGTTTCAAGATTTTCATTAATTGATACACATCTCTTGCCAAGTCGCCACGTGTTTGCTTGCTTTGGTATAGGCTAGTTGGCAGGTGGAACTGTTACACAATAGGTCATGATTTTAAATTTTCATTGTTTGAGATGTGTCTCTTGCCAAGTCACGGTGTGTTTGCTTGCTTTTGTTTATTATGACCATCATAATTGGTTTTGTATATGTACTGGCATTTGGGTTCTTAAATAAGAGTTTCTTTAATTTGCGGGCTTCACTCATACTCGACTGTTTCAAAATACATGAGAATGCAGGGCAAATTCATGATTGACATTGAATCTCCTATTAGAATAAAACCTATAGGATGATGCCACGCGCACTTGTGTACCCTTGCGAACTTCTAGACTCTTGTGTGCTGAGCGAAGATTGTAAGTTGGCACATGCTATCTGATTTCAAATTCCTCCTTATCTGGTTTGTCTTGTGTAGGATCCTCTAAATTCAATGACGATTCATTGTGATGCAAAGCTTCAGGAGCTTTTAGGGTGTAAAAGCATTTCTGCATTGGGAATGCAGGAGTTGATTGCACGCCGTCATTTATTTAAGCGGTGATGGTGCTTTCTCATGTGAAATGGTAAGTAGTAAAATGATTGGACATGCTAATGTGCACAGGTAGATTTGCATCATTATTATTTTCAAAAAGTAATTAATTGACCTACTTGCACTACATCTCAGTCTTTCCTCAAATACATAATTTCTTTTTAAAAATTTCTATCTTATTTCGTGGCACATGTGAGAAATCATCCAATTAGGTATATAATTCTTCTTTATACTACTTTAGCTTCACTGTGGCCATTGTCCTCTGTTTCTCATAAGAAATAGCTTTAGTTTTGTATTTGCTGCATTGGTTAAGCCCCGACTTAATAGTACTTAGTTCTATTCAAGTTTGATCAAGCTTGCTCCATGAATTTCTTGCCTCATGAACTAAGATTCTTGGTTATTCAATTTCTTTCTTGCATACATAAATATATTTTTGCTCTTGGAAAGTACAATCACTTTGTGCACAATATGATGACCCTTTTTGTTTTACTTTTGTAGGCATCTGGAGGTTATAACTAGCTAGTTGTTTGGATGACCTGACTGATGTACATAATGTTATTGGCAAGAAACATTTTGTAATTACACCAATGCTTAACATCTTTGTAATGGATAGAAGTAATCGCCAGAATGATATATTTTGTGAACACCGTATAATTGGTGATGTAGATTTCACATGTTTCAAGCTATTAGTTGTTAATTCTCTCTTGTAATCAATTTTATGTCTTCCTTTTTCTGATTTGTATTTGTATCCCCGTGTATTTTCATGAATCTTCAGAATTAATAGGTGTGATGAGAAATTTTGGGGATTATGGCATCACTCGGTTTAATCCAACATTGAGCGGCTAAAGTTAAATAGATTTTTGTTGATTAATAATTATTTAATTCAAAGTTTTACTAATTTATTGTCAATTGATTTCTATATTTCTTCAAATCATGTGCAAGAAATGTTTTTCTTGATTTGTGTGGGAGTGCTTAGAGGTGCAAAGTGGTAAGGTCATGCATTGCACTGCCTGTCGCATGGGTCGTGTAGTCAAGTGGGTTTAGTGGACACCGAGCTCAGTTATCCAGGCCAACTGGGTGGGTTGACCCTCAACATGGCATATGTATCGTAGCACGTGAATGGGTATCGTGCAGTAGTAATCTATTCTACTAGACTACCTTGCTATCAATTCGTGACAATAGATAATTTAAAGAAAACTTTACAATAAATAGAAGATTTAAATGTAACTTGTTTATTGATTATCGAAAGTAGTAAGTTACAATTGTTGGTACAGGGAGCGAATATTAAAAAGCTTGACAAGACTTCAAATAACATCCATCTCGTATAATAGCTTAAATTAGAAAAAATAAAATAAAAAAAATAGCCATTTAAAAGTTTATGAATCATGATAAGTATTTCGGAAGCTGGGCAAGCCACGACTACGAGTCATCAAGGGGCTAAGTATAGATATTGTCCTTGACATTGTGGGTTGTCTTGGTTCTGTGGGCACTAGCTTAGCTGTCCAGGCCAACTGGTGGGCTGACCCATACATAGCATGACCTGTGGTTCGTAGACTCCACCATGAATTTAACTCTTTTTTCTTCAATCAATTTCAAATTATACGAATTGTCAATTATAGAGGGAGAATCTAGTGTCCACGGTAAATTTTGAATCAAAATTGCGATATTAAACTCTGTTTGATTTCTAATTTTTAAAACTCATTTTTCTTCGAATTCATTTTCAATCATACATTTTAATGTGTTCAACAACAAACAAAGTAGTTATAGCATAATCACAAATGTAAACACTACTAATAATATTAGAAGAAATATATTTACAAGGCTTATAAGATTCAGCAATGAGAAAACTTTTGCATGAGATAAGAATGAGAAACCTGTTAAAAATTTGTTGGGCTTTGTGGTATATGTTTAGTCCAACTAGCCCATGTTGTCTTGGGCCATCACTGGGAATAGCAAGGAAAATGAGGTTCAAAATTATTTAGGAGTCCGTGCCGTCGCGCCGCCGTCCGTTAACCGTCGCCCAGATCCCCTATACTTCTTCCGATATTCATCGTGACCTCAAACTCAACTGCTCAACAAGATAGAAGCGGAGGTTTTCCGATCGGATCATATCATAATTCAATAGAGAAATGGATGAAGATTTGGTATTGGACACCGCGATCAGAGACTGGGTGTTGATACCACTATCGGTGGTTATGGTGCTAATCGGAATCCTTCGTTATTTCGTATCCAAGCTCATGCGCTCCTCCAATCAAGTTCCCGATCCCAAAATGGTCAAAGAAGGGTATACTTGTTAATTTTGTATACATGCTGATAGGTTTGTGTAAGTTACTCTGGATTTCACTTTTTTTTTTTCTTTTTCCAGTCAAGTGGTAATTAGGGCAAGGAATCTGAGGGCAGCTGCAAATTTTATACCCGCTAAATCATTTCGTGTTCGTAGGGTTTATTTCAGCAATGAGGTAGGAATTTTTTTCTCTCTCTTCTTTTTTAATCTATTTTTATACTAATTTTGTAGTACATTCTGATTGAAGATTAAGTTCAGAGATATATGTACATAAAAAAAAATTACGGATTGAAACAGAGGGAATATAATCTAATTACTTCTGATAGGTGATAGTGTTGAATTGAACATTAGTGATTGCCTGATTGTAAAGTATAATAAAGAGGGTGAGAAATAAAGTTATCTGTTGGATTATGCCACAATTAACTAAGAAATGAATGAATGGAATATCGATTTAGTTGACATTCTAACTCAATTGCGTAAAACGTCCTAGTTGCTGCTGACATTAAATTTGAGTAAGATTACCCTTAAACTGGAATGAGAGAGAAATTTAAGGCGCAAACATTATGATTATTGAATAAATAAGTTTAATAAAAGGTCATGGACTATATGGTAATTGAAATGGGCTTGTTTAAATGAGGCCTTCTGAATTACAACCACAAACTATACCTTTTTCCTAACAGATTTGGGTTGGCTACGAAAATATTCCTTTTGTCACTTCTTTCACTCCCAGCATCTCTATTTTAAGGGAAAATACTCCTAATTGTTTCACAATTAATACTTTACTGGATGACAAGTATATTTCTTATGCACGACATTCTAGTGGTTTAGATAACACGTTTTAGTAGTTTGACATAAGAGAACAAACTTACAAGACTCCAGGAACCAGATGAAATGGAAAATACTTCTCAACTACAAATTGTAAATTACCATTGTGTTGGGAATCTAGAACTAAATGTTTTGTTAGTAGATAGAACTAAATCTATCTATTTCTGAAAATTATCCAGCTGATTTACTTAACTAGGAAAAGACAAGCTTCATTATCATACAAGTTGTAACCTACCGTATGATATAGGATAAAGAGAAGGCGGCAAGAAAGGGGAAACCGGAGAGGAGGGAGAAACTAGAGAAGAAACAAGGGACGAAGTAGGGGAGGAAAACGTTGGCAACAAGCCAAGATTTAATTTTCATTCATCCATCGTCTATTTCAATTACAATGAAAAATCCAATAAATAGTAAAAAAAACCCTAACCTACTAGTGATGGGTTTGGTCCAACCCAATAATATAAGGTATATTATAAAAAAAAAAAAATTCATAATGGATGTCTGCATCAATTCTCCCGGGGTGGGANATAATAAAATAAATTTAAGCATCGGCGATGTCCGCATCAACTCTCCCGGGGTGGGAGAAAACTCGACTCTGTCGAGTGGATAAACTTCTACCATGAGGGAGGAAGAGGGGAGAAACGACGGCAAGCCAATCTTTAATTCATCATATTCATCAACTGACTAAATTACAACGAAAAATCCAATAAATAGTGAAAATCTAACGGGTTTGGGCTAACCCACTAAGACAAGCACAATAACAATAAAAGTCCAATAATAAAAAAATAAAGCTCAACTGATAAAACTCAATAACAAAATAAATTTAAGCATCGGCGATGTCCGCATCAACCCTCCCGGGGTGGGAGAAAACTCGACTCTATCGAGTGGATAAACTTCTATTACGGAGGACAATCTTTCGTAAGAACTAAATATCGAAATTCAACAAATGATGCCAACGCCAGTTGCAAATTATCTCCAAGAAGAGGATCATCAAAGGAATTGAAGCGGTGTTTGTAATTAATGAAGTCCTCAATATTTAAAGTAGAGTGGTAGCCAGAATGTGAACAAATCAATGTCATGTGCATTTGGACCAACACGCTTTAAAATTTTAAAAGTATCAGCACTACGAGCTTGCAATATAATATAATCTCCAATATTAAATTCAAAAAGTCGTTTATGCAAATCATCTTGAAGTTTATATGATGTATTACTTGCTTCAAGTCGTTTATTGATCACAATATGCAAATCATGAAGATGATGTACAAATACCTCAATTGACATTGACACATAGCGTGTGGGGACATGGGAATACGATCTAAAGGCTTCATAGGCTCATAACTATGAATAAATTCAAATGAACTCAATACTTAATCATTTCACAAAATTTTTATATATAATTTGAACTGTTGGGACGATCAAATCCCAATTCCTAAGATTTTCCTTGAAAATGGCATGATTACGCAAATCAATAGCACATCTGAGTTGGATAAGGGTACGACATATAACACTTGACTGAAAGGTATTGGAAATAAGGGGTACAATACCTAGATTCATAGGAAAAGTTTGAATACTACCTAAGGAGGCGTTCTCACTATCATCAAAGTCATCAGATTCTTCAAGTTTAAGATCGTCTAACTGCTCATCTATTATATTCTTTCGTTCTTCAATGACTAAGGCCCGACTATGAAATTTGGAAGAGATGTGGCCAAAGGCCTTACAATTGAAGCACTGCAAGTGAGAAAAAGTCCTTAGAATTTCAGAAATTGTACCCTTATTTTTGAATACTGGAAGAACATTTGACGGAGAAGGTCTCATAATAGACTTAAGAGGAAGTGGCGTTGATGAGATGGGTGTATGGTTGTCGCCATACTTTTCATATGGAGTAACAATAATCAACTCATAATCTCGGGCTAAAGAGTAAGCATGATTAAGAGTAGTGACACCTCGAATGAAAAACTCATGCCTAAGATCATCTCTTAGACCTTGACTAAACCTACTTAAAGTCAGAGCATCATCCTCAATGACATGACATTTCATTCGAAATTGCTCAAATTGAGCAATATACTCAGTCACTAACCGATTCTCTTGTTTAGGGGCAGTCCATTGAGTAAAAACTTCAAAATCTAAGCAAACATCAAAAGTATGGCATCTACTTT
>CAIGRH010008141.1:0-16232 GCA_903798295.1 Fraxinus nigra | reverse complement strand
TTTACTTGATCAAAAAAAAAAAGATCAAACATTTATAATCTTTTGATTTACAATTAATCAAGTTCCTGCTATCCTCTTAAGTTGGCTTGAACTTTGTTTATATAATTTTCAACGTCAACAAAGTCCAAACTGATTCTTGCTGCAATTTATACTAAAGATTGGTGCCCAATAGATATAACTATGACAAGGTGGGAGCCTCGTGCATATTCACAAGAAGATTTGGTGATTACAATCAAAACCATCAGTACAAAACATAAGAGCTTTCTATGCTTGATTAATCTATTTGCATACTAATAAAGAATTGTTTAGAGAATTTCATATGAACTATTAATTGTTTTCATCTAGTATTTGAAGTTACTATGACTTTGTTAAATTTTAGACTATAAACGCTTAAACCCATGAAGATACAAAAAGAAATGAAATTTCCAGTGGAGCCTGCCTGATGTCAGGTTCAAACAACATTGCTGACAAATTATTCATTGATCTATTTATTATAAAATGATGCTTTTGATTAATTAAAGTGTCCTCGATCGTAACATCTTTGTCCCTTTAATCCATATCCCTTTTATATAGTTGGATGTTAATAACAGAAAAAATTGGAAGTTAATACAAGTTGAGTACGAGGATATGTACTATCTTAAAATATACGAATGACTTTGTAGGATTTGAGGGTTGTTGTTTTTGCTGGACTACAGCTTTTACCAGTGAAACCTTAATGGATAGATATAATAATTGCTATTAAAATGTTATAAGACGGCGACTTCAATTGACAATAATGGTGTTATAAATTTAACTGTTTAACATATTCGTAAAACTTAAGTGTAAGTTTAAGAAATTTATTTGATATTCTGAATTTATTGTACTTGAATTATATAGTTTCACGTTTTAGTCTTGTGATAGATTAAGTGGCTGTTTTTTTCGTGTTTCAATTTTCAATTTTGAGTTTTGAATCCATTTTGAGTTTTGTATTTTGAACGTCCATTTCAATTTTGCATTTTCAATTTTCTTTGTAAATTTTAAACTCATTTTTTGAAAATTCGTTTATGAAAATAGGTAAGTAAACGTGTTTTCAGTGTTTTTGAAAATCGAAAACTAAAAATGGCATAAAAACAACAAAGAGAACATGCCCTAATTTACCTACTTACATAATACATTTGATTTTGCAATTTTTGGATGACACGACGATCTCCAATAAAGAAATAACAGTAAATTTGCAAAGAGAGAGAGACTTTTGAAGCATAATGAATCAATGATATGCTTTAGTTATTAATTTTTTATACCATTCTATGGTAAAAAAAAAAAAAATTACAAACTAGTCGACCACTTTATCACTTTTCTTTACCCTTTTCAACCACATCCCCATTTGATCTATAATTTGCATTTGAAAAGATCAGCTCTTTATCTTTTATCTGTTTGGTATGATGAACTTAACCAGTATAAATGCCACGACACTTCAGATTACACTCACATAAAAAACCTTTTTATTATTTTAATATGTTTGATTACTTAATCGAAATGATTGTTATAGGCCAGAAGCAATAAATGGATAAGATCAAAGAACTATCTAAAATAGGTTAAATGTTAATAAAGAAATGGATATGTTGTCTTAAAATTTAAGAGTTATGTCTGTTAGACTTTTGACACGATTGTGTTTTTAAAAGACTTCTTAGAAGTAGAATCAAACATAAACATCCATGCACGCTCGCTCACACACATATGAATGATCTAATGAGCATTTTATACTAAACACTGATAACGTGTCATATTAATTATTGGCGAATAACAAATTTATTCAAATGTTGAGACCCACAAAATCTTTATCCACCAATGAATTAATATGACACATTATCGGCGCTTAACATAAGATGAGTATCGATCCTCACTATATCATTCCTCATATAAAAATATATGTGCATATTTAATAAATTATCTACATATTTCTCTCAAATTTTTTATTATATATTTAGGAAGGGAATGTGCGACATGGTATCCCACCAATGAAAATGTAAAGATTTACACTTGGAACAACCACAATATGCTCTGTACGTTGTAGGTAAAGAGTAAAAAATTCAGTTTTATAAATGCAACATGTACAATAATAAACCCTGAAATATGCAGCTGTGGTTAAAAACTTTGTAAAAATTTAATTTAATTGAAATTGAAGTAGACCCCATTGACTTATTGTACAAGTGTGAAAACACAATATTAATTTATTTCTGAAACGACGACGTAGACAAGATGCATCTATAAATCCAAAAAGAATCTAGTTAATTACTTATCATAAACAAACTTAATTACAAGTAATTTTAATTATCTTGGCCAAACATGGACTTTAAAGGTTAAGAATCAACTTAATGAAAACCAAAGTCTGCAAGAAATTAAGGTTGCAGATACAATCCAACAAACTGAGCTTGTTTGGTTGACACAATGAATTTATTGATTATTGATGAGGTTGTCTAAACCCTTCTTGAAATTAATATAATTAATTAAAGTTTTTCTCTTTTTTCAAAATTTATATTAACTTTATTGATAAAACGTTCTACGTATAAATAATAAGGGTAAGTTTGACCTAGTAATTAAGTAGGTCTGTGTGTACTTACTAGTAATTAAGCATGCGTTTGGTCCCCATTTTTTTAGAATTAGTTTTTGAATGGTGGTTGATGGGAAAACGTGTAGTGGAAAGGTGATGAAAAGTTTTAGATTTACGTGTAATATTATTTTATTTGAAGAATGTGTGGTTGAAAATGAGTACTGTAGAAAAATAAATGAGTAAAAAGAAGAGAGAATGGGGCTCAAACATGGGCTAAAATTAAAAACCATAAAAGTACATAGTATTTTGCAAAACTTGAGCGGACAGGACCCTAAGTACTACATAGATCTGTCCATGGTTACTACAAATACAAAACTCTCATTAATTCCCATTATCAGATGACTTTGATTGCATTAGAATGCAGGCCTGCAAAGTTTTCAAACAAATCGAAGGTAAGCATGGAAGCTCTTGGCTTTCGCAGCCGCTGTAAGCCGTGATCCACGGTCAAGGTTGCTGGTGCCGCGGCCGCCTCGACCTGAGGCGTGCCAAGCCACTTAGCTTGCATGTACTTGTGCTTCCTCCATGGTGCCATATGCATCTTTCCCTCCTTCATGCATTTCTTGGATGCTGAACACAATATCTTTATTAGACTTCGAAGCCTTTCAATTTTTCCAACGAATATCTCCGGCAATCTTTTGATTAGCTGATTGTATTCTTCGCTGGATCGACTTATCTGAAATTCTGCGCGAAAGTTCAATTCGATAATCACTTTCACCACTTCTTTCTTGGAAGGATTTTGCACTTCCAGATAGATGTGTTCACCTGGAAAATATATATAAAACTTGCTTAACTTGGATTATGTTTAATTTTTAGTACTCGAGTGACACTAAAATGGATATGATTTTAGTTACCTGCAGGGATTTCAAGCGAACTTCTCCACTTGGACTTACATATAACACAGTTAAACCCTGCAGTTTGAAGGTGATCCCGGATTTCTTTCTGTCTACAGCTCCGGCAACCACCTGCTATCATTTTCCGGCAAGAACAACTTACACCAACGGATTCTAACTCCCTTAAGGCATCCTTCGTGGCCTGCCTAATTTTTGACTCAAGGGCTGTAGTTCTATATAAAGTTGCCTGGCAATGAAAACAATCACGTACAAATTAGAATTATGCTGGACAAGATACAAAGGATTTGTTTATACGACTAGACATGTTTAAGAAATAGAAACGTGTGACAAAATGAAATATTTATCGGGTTTTTTACCTGTAGAAGCTCTTCTTGTGATTCCCAGAAAGCCTTGCTTTCCTCGGATTTGCCTGTATTCTCCTCCTCATCCTCTTCATCAATAGTTTCAACATTAGACTCAAAAGAACTTACTGAAAACTCATCTTCCTCCAAAAACCCAAAAATCATGTCGGGAACTTCATCAGAGTATGTCAATTTTTTATCTAAATTGGGACTTTCCATGAAAGCTTCACCCAATTACTCTTACCAAACTACTATATATATTGATTAGGCCTTGGCTACAACTTGATTATAAGCTCCCAATTTTAGGTTCTTTATATAGTGGTGTGTACATGACCTAGCTATCCAAGGTGGACGAACTGGGAGCCATGGACATGGCCATCCTTTTCAGCTAATCTGGCAGATTATCATTAGAGGATTATCAACTAAAGAACTTTATCACGTGCCAAAAGTTGAGATTATCTGTACAGCTCAGCCTGTCTAATTGTTAAAGTTTTGCTATTAGATTAAACGCTTGTTTTTTAAAATTCATTTTCAATCCCATTTTTTTTAATGAAATTTCAGTCATACATTTCATTAATTTTTATCAAAATCTAATAAAAAAATATTTTTTTAATTAAACCAAACATAGACTAGTTGTGTTGACTTCGAAAATCATCCTTGAGTCTTGACATGGCCAATAAAAAAGAGAAAACTTCAGCCATCAAGTTACATATTATATATTTTATTTTAGATAAAAAAAATGATAATAAATTTTTATTAGATAATTTATTTTCATTTAGGGTCAAGGGTGGAAAATGGATGAAAAAACAAAATTCTAGCGAAAATAATTGTCTAGAACTTGTTTTCCAGGGAATTGTTAATTAAGCGTGTTTGATTGGTACAATTTTTCACCTGGTTCGTTTGGCTTTATTTTTCATGAAAATTGTCAATTAAATGGATAAAATTTCTTACAATTGGGGATAGAATTTGTTTAGATTGCCAAACAATTTTTAAAAAAAAATTGAAATTGGAAAAAAATGATGTTCATTTGACTTTGTTTTACATAAAAATTATCAATATAAAAGATAATATTTTTTAAGATTGGATAGATTTTGTATCTATTGCCAAAAAAAAAAAAAAAAGGTAACATGGAAACCATTTTTCCATCTTACCTTTCATTGCGCAAAATGTTATTTTCATCCATTTTCTCAATTAAAGACGGTGAATTGACGAATATATCATTCTATTTAAATAAAATAATAATTGCAATCAAAGTTATAATTTTTTTTTATTTGAGACTCGTTTTCACTTTTTTTATATAAATTTGGGACCATGATTGCAATTATTTTTTCTTTTTCTTTTTACTTTATTTAAATAAAATGATATATTTGTCAATTCACAGTGTTTAATTTAGAAAATGGATGAAAATGACTTGCATTATGAAAGAAGGAAATAAGAGTGAAAATGTCAAAAATAAAAAATAAAAGGTAATGACGTTTTTCAAAATAATAATGGAATGTAAGAATGTTACGTGCTAATTGCTCAAAATAGAAATAAGAACACAAAATCTACATGGAAACTCAAGAAAAATGACGGACAAAAATTTACTATATCAAAGATGAATACAAGATATTGGTATTTTGACAGCTACTCCAAATATAAGTACGATGAAACCCTAAAATGCATAATTAGGTCAAACATAATTCGAGTTATATCCTTGAATTCTAGAAGTAATAAAGTGTTCGACTTGCAAACTGTCGTGATTCATGAGTTTGTGGTCGAGCGAGACTCGAGAGGTGACATTAAGGTCGAGGAATTAACCTTGCTAAGTTTAGTTACAGCTATTGTTATCGACTTGAAGAATTATCTCGGGGCTCGACTGATCAAGGAAGTTGTGATTAGAAAAAGACCATTGGGCCCCACCACTTGCCTAGTGCCACCCAGTTAAGGTACTGATAAAACATTTTGGTTATGTCTATAATCATAGGCAACGTTTTGTCAATATATTTATTATTAATGCTAATTGGACAAACACAAGAGTATGGATGGGTGATGTGGCGGTGTGTGTTTTTATTTTTTCAAACTGTTCAATCACGTGTCAACACAGTGTTCACCATTTTTTAACATGTCTTTGAGCTTGTTTGTATACCACAATTGTATATTTATTATTAATGATGTTCATTTTTTAACATGTGTTTGAGCTTGTTTTTATCGATTTTTTGAAAAACATGTTTTAACCAAACAAATATCTAAATATTGAAATTCTGGTTATATTTTTCTATCCACAGACAAACAAGATAGCCCTCTCATTATTACGAATTTAAATATTGCAAGTGGATGTTTTGTTGGGACGGTTTTCAATTCTGTATGCGGCTTCGGATTTCTTCTCATTGTTTTTGTCCCTATCATAGAAGAAATTGCGGCCAAAGTTCTTTCCAATCATGTTACTAGTACATAAACATTTGACAGAAAATTTTCACATACAACACACAGCAGGAATTGATTGGAAGACGGAACGAACCAAAAAAAAAAAAAAACTATCCAATCATCTGCGACCAACGACAACGTCGGTACTAATTAATTGAAAACGTCTACCAAAAAATATCTAAAATTTTATGACAATGGCCAAAATAGCCCTAAAATTTTCTGACAATGTTCATAATCCTTCTGATGTGACTAATTGTACGACTTTCACAAGAAATGAGTCAAGACAACTATGCCCCAATCCTATTTTTTTATGAATCGTGCTACATATATACTACATTTTACATTATCATTTTATATTGTGTAAGATGTTACATTGTATAATTTTTTAAAAAAAGAAAATGCTTTCCCTTCTGTGCTCGTTTTTGAAAACAATGGGGTGTCAACAACAATGTCAAACATTTAATGTACATCTAACATTGTTTTTTTTTTCTCCTATGAAAATTACTGTCGCTGCTCTAAAATTCGTCACTTCCTCTTTTTCCGACCGTATCGATGTCACAGTAGATTTGACCTCGGTTTGCAAACTTCGATTTCAAGCAGTCAAAGAGGTACTCATTTGAGCCATTATTATTGTGCTTACTGATCTCGTTGTCTTGTAAATTTATTACGCATAATTGCTCTGCATTTAAAAATGAATGTGCAATACAAATATTTCGAAATAGGGTTTCTTCAAACAAATTTTATCAAATTAATTGTGAATAGTGCCCAATTACATGCAGTGGAATTTGAATTTTGGGCTAACGAGGAATGTCAATTCGACGGTCACATCACGTAGTGATGTAAAGTAGGAACAATTTGAAAGGTAATGTCTACCCTCAACGACGAGCACAAGGAAAAATTTGATAGATCTTTCTTTCGCGATTTGGTTTAGATGGCCAAGTAGAAATTCTCTAGTAAACTTGAATTATTGATCGCGGGATAGTTAGGTGAGAGGAATGGTGTATGTTCGACGGCAACATGGGCAAATTTGGCGTGGAATAGTTTGCCCTAATCACGAGCCGGCGGAAGGTTGTTAAAATCATGGGGTTTGCTACAAAAACGTAATAGATGACATAAAGGATGATCAAACACACACACATGAGAGGTCGACATTTTTTTATTCAAGTTGGGACCCACGTGCAAATATGAGGGTAGTGACAACCCCTATGTCAAACTTTTTGGGTACTTTTGCAAAATCCTAAAATCATAAATTGGTGACTGCATCCGACAAATGCGAAGATCCCGCGGATAAGCATTTTTTTGGAGAGCTCAAATTATATTAGATCCCTCAAAATTTGTAGGTAAAAGAAAGTAGTAGTTGCGCATCTCACAACGTATTGGGCACTTTTTTTATGAAGAATTTTTGAGAATTGATTTTGTGAGAAGTGACTTATTTGAAGAATGTATGATTAAAAAGTAAGAGAAAAGTTATGTGTTAACGTGCAAAATTATATTATTAGAAAAATGTGTGATTGAAAATGAATTTTAAGAAAAATAAGTTTTAGATAATGGAGGCCATACAGAGGCTAAGTATGTGTAAGTTCAAATTAGCTGATAAATTTAAACCCAACGTGCGGAATTGCACAATGAAAAGCAATAAATCACTTTTTAATTGTTTCTAAATGATTAATCAATCACGCTAATTTATCCTATGTTGAATTACCACAATTTGTAATATGAAAGCAATAAAAAAACACCAAATTGATTACGAAGACACTCCAATTAGATAAAAACTTCGAGCACTTGATCTACTATAAATTGAAGCAAACTTACGTTGCAGTCCAAACCCATTTACCCCGTAGAACTTCAGATCCCAATTCTTGTAGCCCCCATTTGATCCTAATGGAGATGTGTTACTTTAAAACAATTTCCTACTCCTGATTTATACTTTAGCCCTCTAGGATTGCGTGGTCTAATGCCAGATCCCAACTCCTAGTACCCCACCTTAATCCTCCTGAATTTGTGCTTTTGCAACATGTCCCATCTCTGATATCGATTTATCTCCGATGGATTAATTGAAGAACTCCTCGTTCTCTGGGTTGGTGTACGATCAAACGATCTTTTTTTTGTTTTGATATGTGGTTTATTATGAAAAAAATACGACTTTATCAACAAATCAAAGTTTGGATGAATTTATGGCTCAAATAATATGACAGTTGAATCTTGAAATCAATGAATATATTTTGGATCTTCAAATGAATAATCTCTATGAAAAAATATGATTCAATACACTTTTGTGCGTCTCATAGTGTATATTTATAATGAGTAGTGTGAGGGATGAAAAGGAACTCAAAATCAGTTTGAAAATCGAATATTGTTGTTTCTCAAATAACCATATCGCTCGAACTTTAGATCAACGACATACAAGCGACAGTAGAGTAGTCATCAGTATTTTTGTCATAACTTTCTCTCTCAATATCCAATTTAAGTGATTCAAAAAGCATTGAAAAGCTAACTCAAAGAGGTACAATTCTTCTAGAAATAACCTTATCCAAATTCCAATGTTTTCTATGTGAAAAATGCATTACAAGTTATGAATAAGAATTTCAAGCATAACTTGTTCGGTTCTTTGAAACTCTTTAGACTTCTAATTGCGTTTCCTTGATTATATGTGATCTTATTGGATATCTTTGACATATTGGACTCCTTCAAGACCTATACTACTAATCCTTAACTATTTTATTTTGATTACAATTCAATAAGCTCCTAATACAATTTAGTACTTGATTTTGATTAATGAAATTGCCAATTGCCAATTACAAATTTGAAAATTGCTAATTATAATTTGAACCTGACAGTACGTTTAGTAATTATAATTTAAATTCTCCCAGACAAACATTAAATCCCATCACCAAGTCATCAACTTAAAAATCAATTCCTCTTTGAAATTAACTATATTTTACTTTCATTTTTGGCGGAGTGAGTTGATCAAGCTAAACTTCAAGAGGATTAATCCCTCACAAGGCAACTATACAGAAAAGTAAATTTTTGCAGGAACAAATCTCTCTCTTACTCTAAATGGTCCTATCCCATTTTATGATTTGAGATATGCCGGATTGGATGTCAAATGCGTCTAGTGTATCCGTAATTTACCTGCTCTGGTCTTATCGTTCCTCAGGCGTCGAGCAGCTTCTTGTATCCGACGATCATGTTCTTTAAGCATCTGATCCATATTGTTTGACTGGACGAGTATAGGACCAGAGAAATGTATCTTGTTCCCTCTCGAATCATGTCCATCCTGGGAATACAGAATCGTTGTTTAGATAAACTAAAAAATCATAGCACATCAGAACTCAAAAAGAACTGAAAAATCAGCAACTAAGAATGGCATACTACAAAGAGCAATATAACACCACAAAAAAAGGAAAGGAAAAAAAAAAAAACACGAGTAGGTAAAATTGCATGATTTAGTGTGGTTCACTCTCGATGTGAGAGATACATCTACTGCTCCAAGAATCATTACAGGGAGTTTACTGTTTCTCTACGATGTGGAACAGCTCACCTTAATACCCTTTGTATGGAAACAAAATCTTAGGGCAGCCTAATACATTTATGAACCACCCATTTATCTGAAATAACGTAGATCAGCGGTCAAGGGGGAAGTGTGCAATATAAATAGCCTCCGCACATCCAACATAAGTGTATATATACATAATTATGAGTAAGACAGAGATTTCAATATAATCAACAAATAAAGTTGCTCCAAAAACAAATTATGAAAACATAAAAACTTGCACGTAAACAGGATGTGATCAATAATTGTTTTCTTACAATGTAAAAGATCCTAACTATGATCTGTTGCTACTTGCTAGAGTATATTTTTAACTTCGTTATTTACAAGATTTCAAAAATGTGATTCTATTGGACTACAAAACCACAGAATAGTTTATTGCAATAAAACAATTTAATTTTGAGAAAAATTAGAGCTTAATTTAACCAGCATATGAAGTTTAGTTGTTTCTATTTAACAGAAAAGAAAATCTCATAGAATAAAGACAGAAAGCAATTACTAAATATATGTCCAATTTACGCTATTGGAATGAAACTCACCGGGACAGGTTCTTTGGTACTAGCTCTTCCATTTTCCATTTGACGGGAACTAGAAAAGAAATTGTGACGTCTCCTATCCTGTTGTCTTGTGGGATATCCAAACGATTCCGAAATACTTGATTTATCTCCCGGATCTATAGATGACAGAGCCCTAGATGCCACTAAACCAGATAGTGCGGATAAATCAGCTCGGGCCGAATCAATGGAATTATCATCGTGTTTCTTCCCAGATAATGTCCACCTCATTCCTGGAGCAAGTGGACCTGAATGAGAGACTTTCTCTGGTCGTTTATCTAAGACATCTTTGCTAGTTTCTTTCGAACACTGTGATTGTCTAGGTGGATCAATAGGAAAACCTGAAGCAGCTTCCTCAATGTGAGGGTTAAATGCTTCACTTCGACTCTTTAGATTGGTATGGCCCTGTCTTCTCTGTAACAAAATAGGACCAATAACTAGTAAGAGCATGAGCACGTGTAAGAGAAAACAAACCATGTTCGGAAGGCTACAAGATTGTCAACCTATGTGCACATGTAGTTAACCATCTTGCCAATTGGAGGATCCAGGATTTAATCTATGTGGGGGAAAAAGTTGTAAGACTTGGGTCCACCTGTGGCGGTGCACATCAAGAAATTCAATGCCATGACTCTACCCTCAAACTGGTTTTTCCTTTTCAGTAGCTTAGACTATTGGATGTTTATTTTGCCTAGCAGGATATTCACGTGGACTAGCTAAAGGTCCATTTTTAAAAATTGCAATTGATGTGAGAAGACTAGATATAACTAATTAGTCTCCCAATACTTTGTTTACAAGTATCATGTTCTTACTCTATATTTATACGACACGTATTTGAAAAAAATACCAGGAAACAGGCTGAGCACGAGATGAACATCATGGCAATGTTATGTTAGCATAATTAACAAATGGATGTTCCATTCTCATAAATGCACCACTCAGGAAGTGAAAAATGAAGAAAACTGAAAACCATCTTTGGTCTAAGAATGAAAACATATTAACCTAATGATAATAGAAGGTAGCCAAGAAAGGACAGAACCTCAAGACACAAATTGGAAAGAGAAAATTAAACAACTTATCTTCAACAATAAATACTGTTTTTTGAACAAAGACTTTAATCGCCGACATAAAAGTAGTATTTTAAGACTTTTAAATTTGATTAGAGATAAATAACTTGTTAATATGTACCAAAAAGTTTGAATGTAATCTATGTACCGGGAGAAGGCCCAATAATTTAATCATCTAAAAGTTTAGAATAATGTCAACTTCTTATGGCGTAAATCAGAAGACTCATGTCACCCATCAGCATTTCTAGTTGCCTAATAATTTTGAAATTTTTAACGACAATCATTGAATATTTGAAAGATGGAAGAAGACAGAGAAACAGAATTGACTATGAACTTTAATCAGTTTTTCCATATACCTGCATTGACCTAGCTAACGCAGAGTTGGCATCAGGTGCTGGAACTGCCCGCACTTCTTTTGATCTTCTTGCATCACTGTCACCCCTATGGCCCCTAATTCCGGGGGCTCCCTGACTGTAAAAGTTGGTTCACCAAACATTAGGCATCCATTAGATATTAAGTTAAAAGAGAAACTTAGTGCGTGTTTTGGATTCTTTATAAGTTGCTGAAATTATTGTGGTGGAAACGGGTAGTAATTGTGGGTCATATAAAATGTGTGATTAAATTAAAGTTTGACTAACTCAGATTGTAAATTAAGGAAACCCAGAGATGCATAAGGTGAAATAGGAATATATAAGTTGGATGCCAGAAAGCATGCTAGTCAATTGACAGTGCCCCGGAAATCTAAACAGTCTTTTTATAAATAAACGAAGTAACTAATTTTTATTTTTTTTTTATAATGAATTTCGGGCTGGCTACATGAATCATAGTTCGCCACTCCGATCAATTACTTGCTAAATCTACTGGAAGCTCAATTACTTTATATGAACTATGTAAAAAAATATACCACGAAGTGCAGGGTTTGCTTTATGATATGTGAACGGAGTAAATAAATTGCAAAGATATAAGAAGAATCAAAACAAGTACTTGGGCAGATTGGTCATTCAAACCAGTAACTGTAAAAGCACATACCTTCTAGCTTCCTCTTCGCGTAATTTTGCATCAATCTCTTTGCTGGGAGGGTATTTTGGCAAACTTGATGGATCACAAGCAAATGGTTTTGTCGTGAAGAACTGTTGGAGAAAATAATAAGGACATCAGATAGTAAGACACTACTTTTAAGATCAGGAAGAAATTTATGTTATTAAAACTTAACACTACTTGAACAATGGAGTATTCATCCATTCAACATTGGTCAATAAACAGAAATACACAAATTGAGGTTCTACACCTAGCCCCTCGCCATCAATGATATTTTTGTGAACATTGAGTTGACTCTACTCCCATCATATGGTTTCATAATCTATATGGTTAAAACATCATCACCCATTTAGAGAATCTCTATTCTACACATTGCCTCCCAAACCATAAAACTTTTTCATCTCTACACCATATTTTTACAAATAAACGTACTAATTTAGCCTATATCTATGTCTCTTCGGAGACTTAACAGCCTCATAAGTCGAAGGCAAACGTTAAAAAAATTTATATTCTACTAATATTAAATGTGAAAAATAAGCCAAAAAGTAAAGCCAAAAATTTGCAAATTAACTTGTAGAGGCTATTACTTATCACCTTGTCAATTATCTTGGCTAAGCCCGTTAGAATTATAACGGTTTAGCTACTTCGTACAAAGAGGTGTATCATTATTCAGAAGTGTGCACCAACGTGAGACTGAGAAACACAGTGATAGTTTAATGTCCAAAAATATTGTCAATGACAAGAAACTACAAAGCATAACTCAGTATGGCCCGTTTGATTCCATATAAAATTAAGGAAAACAGAAAATTTCCCAGAAAATTAATTTTTTACGAGTTTGAATCCGTTTAAATTCTAGAGAAGGATAAAAACCTAGTTCCCAAGAAAAAGAAGTAATTTTCATGTTTCATACTTGTGGCCTAGAAAAGCAATGTAAACAATTTCCCGAAATCTTCTTGGAGCTACAAACTTCTAGAAACCTTCCAAGAGAACAGGCATTCATTGAGACAACTTTCAAATATTTTAGTTTTCCCATTTCAGGTTGGATAAAGGAGGAAATATCCACGAACTTCGATGCTAAGCAATTCAACGTTCGAAGAAAATGAAGAAACCACTTCAAGAATTGCAATTACACCCTTCTAGAGAATTAATTGGATCAATAACCTATATTTTTCTTACTCTTTAGAATTTAAATCACCACCACCAGCAACCCATCACGCACGTCTTAGCATTATCACCCTATTAAATTTTGACTGTTGTCCAAGTCAAAAAATACATTACACATTGATTTTTTCTCCCTAAACTCACCTATAACTGCAATGTACAAAGCCACTAAAGTTGTATGTCTAAATAAAAGGTCATCAAAAAATTACTTTGTATGGATGACACGTGGCAATACCCGCGAAAATCAAAGGACTAGATTCATAGTCCCGAGATTAGGGATCTTCAGAAATTGTCTTCTTTCCCACCTTCTCTAATGGAGAAGGGATCAAAGTCAAGATGGAAAGAGAGAGATCAAAGACTTCCCTTATAAATACAATGACACATTAACGTAGCTCAACATTTTCCTTGGAACGGGGGAGAGTAAGGATGCATGTATATCTGTGTCTCTCAACTGAAATCCATGGCAGGAGGGAGAGAGGGAGGAAGAGAAAGAGACTTACCTCACTATTGAGAGCAGCAGCTGCAGTTCCTCGACTTGCAGGTTCAATAGAAAGTAAGGTCTCTAATAGGCCTACAGCAGGACCAGAAATATCCTTAAACAGTTCAGCAATTCGCCGTCTGTAAGGTTGAGTAGGTTTAAATACAGTCGATTGAGGTAATTTTGATTTTCTCCAATAATCCTCGGATGGTGAACCACAAAGTTTGAAAATCTTGTGCAATTGCTCAACCTACAAGGTACAAAGAAATTTACGTAAATAATGGATTAAGGAAATATCACACCCATAATATTGCCACACGTCATAAGCACCCAAGACCAAAGGCCATATAGTGATGCCACTTCCAAGGACATTAAAGACAAGCCTGCAATTGCCAGTGTTCATTTTTAACAGCAATATCCAGCCTATGGATGAAGGCAAAAACACTTTTATGTCTTTAAACCACCATCACAACAGCCAAAGTATTTTTGTTGTTAACAAATATCATACTTTCATGATCAAATTAAGAGCAATGCTCGCTAAAAAAACACATAACTGACTCAAAAGGTGTAAGCAAAACTCATTCCATGTAATTGTTTTACTTCTTCCTCAAAAATAAGAAAAAGAAAAAAATAAGAGAAGAAATATTAATTAAATATAAAAAAACATACATTTAAACATTCAGGAAAGAAAAGAGAACAGCACTTTTCAATGGCTTGGGGACATAGAGTGAGTGATATTAATTGGAAAGAGAATAAAAAACAAAAGAAAATTTTTCAAGCACAAGTAGTTGAGGACATTGAATAATTTTGGGATGGTGAAATACAGGTTTCCATAATACCTCTGTTCTTCCAGGCATGATAGGCTTCCCTGCATATAGTTCCCCAAGTATGCAACCAGTACTCCATAAATCTACAGCAACACCATAATGAGTTGCTCCAAATAAAAGTTCTGGTGGTCGATACCACAAGGTCACAACACGGCTAGTTAATGGAACAATTTGACGATTATCAAAATAACTTGCTAAGCCAAAATCTGCTATCTTCAAGATGCCACGATTGTCAATTAAAAGATTTGAACCCTTAATATCTCGATGCAGGACATCATTCCTATGGCAATAGTCAAGTCCACTCAACAGCTGTTTCATGTAACATTTCACCTAATATTCAAAAATATATATAATTAGTNTAAATCTACAGCAACACCATAATGAGTTGCTCCAAATAAAAGTTCTGGTGGTCGATACCACAAGGTCACAACACGGCTAGTTAATGGAACAATTTGACGATTATCAAAATAACTTGCTAAGCCAAAATCTGCTATCTTCAAGATGCCACGATTGTCAATTAAAAGATTTGAACCCTTAATATCTCGATGCAGGACATCATTCCTATGGCAATAGTCAAGTCCACTCAACAGCTGTTTCATGTAACATTTCACCTAATATTCAAAAATATATATAATTAGTGCATCTAAATGACAAGTAAAAGTGAAAGGTAAATCTTTCAGAGGTTTTGGCTTTTAAATTTCAGGATGGGTGCATAAATCAAATATAATTAGAAAATCGATGGTGTAAGGCATCCTCCAAGTGCATGTTATGTTCAATACGAACAAACATAAACCAAGAACAATATATCATAAATAGTAGTACAAATGAAGAAGTGATGTAAAAAAACCTGAGTTTCGGTAAACTTTACTCCAGGAAGTGAAGCAAGTCCAGTGAGATCATGTTCCATATATTCAAAAACAAGATACAAACTAGACGATGTTCTGGAGGTGACCAAGCCATCTAGTTTAATTATATTAGGATGGTCAAGCCGTCGCAATAGGAGGATTTCCCTTGCCATAAACTTGACACTTTCAGGATCCATATTATCGAAGCGCACTTTTTTCAGAGCAACAACTTTGTTATTCAGGAGATCACGACCTTTGTACACGCTACTGTAAGTTCCTTGACCAATCTGAAACAACAATATGGCATCACAGAAGTGCCAAAACCGAGCAATAAATTTGCATGGTTGCCAATCTTATAACAAGTTATAGTAATAATGGTTATTAATGATATTTTTCATGTATTACTATCAGTTCCGTCCATCTCGCTCATTATGCAATGCAAGGGCTTCTCCCTAAGCAAACCAGCTCAATGTTCAGAACATCCTACAAGAGAAGTTGATTAACTTTTTGAGTGAAGTTACACAATC
>CAIGRH010008071.1:0-10415 GCA_903798295.1 Fraxinus nigra | reverse complement strand
GTAATAGAAGCTGATGTTATAACTTATACATGCAACATTAGCTCATACTTGAAAACCACTGTCAATTTAAGTTGAAGGTGGTAGTGGCGGTGCATTGGAGGTGATGGTGGTAATGATTGATGGTGTTTTGTGGTGCTTGTTCATGGTGTAAGTGGATTTGTTTGTAGTGACCATGTTGTGAACAAATATGTGTGTACTGTGACTGGTTGTGACCAATTTTGTGTTAAGTGTGATCGATTGTGACTTGATCATATACATCACAATTAAGATTCAATTGGTCACAGACAGTCACGTTGAACACAAATTTGATCACATTTATTTACATTGAATACAAACTTGGTCACAATTAGTCACAGATAGTCACACTGCACAAATTTTTTCCCGATAAATTTTTTGGAGGTGAAGGTAGGGATGGAGTGGTGGTAGGTGGATTCATGTGGTGGGGTGTGATTTTCAATTTTTTAATTTTCTGGAAACTTTTAAGTCGTCGAAACTGTCGCCTGAGCAGACGTCAGAGTAGATGGCCGGTTCCGATGGAGAGAAGGAGTAGAGAGATGATAGAGAGTAGAGAGAGAATGATTGGATTTGAAATTTAATAAATTGGGGTAATTGTATTATATTATAATTACAAATATTTCATAAATTGATTTAACACCTAATTTTTGGAGTTTGTTAATTTTGAAATGTAATTCTTAAATATAGGATTTATGTATTGTTCCCAAAATAATACTTGGTGATTCAAAATTGAGGTTTATTGCCAAGTTCTCTCAACCCGAAATATTGAAACAATAGCCCATCCCAGATTCTGTCGCCGGTGTTCTTGTGGAAGCTATACAACGGTAAAATATCTGATACCCCAAAGCTCACTTATTGGACGAGGAAGCAAGTTCATTCCGGAAGCAAACAAAAAGTCAGAATATTCATTGATTCGAAGAGATGACAGACAGAGCTATTTCCTTTCCTCTTTTTGATGTGAAAATGGTGGGTGAAACTGGGGGTAACGTCAAATTGTAAGCTAGATACTATATTATTTCAGATGTAAATGTGCTGAAAAAGCAATAAACCCATTTTCGAATCCATGTTTTGCAGGAATAAATTTCATGCGGATATTTTTGTTCCCTTGATTAGCTATGAGTTTCATATATATGGAAGCAAGAAAAATTTTCTATACATAATTTTGTTCCCTTAAGTTCATGCTTTTTATTAATATGTTGTTTATTGACCCTATATTATATGGAGGGAGGTTCGTTTGAGTTTTATAAATAAGTGCTAGAATGATTAACTTGTAACAATTGTATAGATTGAATCATTATCATGTATCAATTCAACATTTGTTACCTGAATTAGTTGTAACGTTGTAATTGATTTTATATTGCAGCGAAATGAATTTCGGAAGAGGTGGATGATGATATTTTATTAGAATCCGATAATGATAACCTTTTGAACAGTGTGAACTTAGTGGATGATGGAATTGTAGAAATAGATGGTGTGATTGTGTCGAGGTGTGTATGATGTTCAAGAATGAAAAAATGTTTGATTCTTACAAAAGATATGCGTATGACGTATGCTTTCTAGTTAGGAAAAGAAATTCGCAAAAGGATGATGATGGAATTGTGAGATGTGTTTACACATAGCCATGAAGGGCGGAGAAGTAGTAATGCAGACTATTCTTTGAACCTACAAGCTACCATTCAGCTAGGTTGACTGCATCTACAGATGCATATAGAATGTGGAGAATTAACATAGTCAGTTTCATTCACAATCAAGAAACAAGTCTTTCAAAGTCCAGGTTGTATCTTTGTAACTGAGAATTGAGTGCCCATGTTAAACGACATCTCTAAGTGAAATGATATGGCATGGATTCCATTGCACAAAAGTTACAACTCTGCAGTCGTAGAAGACTAGGGTATGAGAATATGACTTGTGTGAAAAATATTGTCGAAACTATGTTGAACAAGTAAGGCAGTTAAGACTTGGAGAAGAAGATGTCGCAGTAATACGAGCTTACTTTTCAAACATACAAGCAAGGTGCTCGGGTTTTCACTTTAGTATGGATTTAGACGAAAGTCGCGGTTGAAGAGTATTTTCTAGGAAGATAATAGGAGTAGGCAATCATATAAGGAGTTCGCGATGTTGTAACATTTGATACCACGTATGCATTTGTTAGAACATTGTTCTGCGATGGTCATCGACATCCTCCATCAGTTTTGTTCAATTCTATTGTCATAGCATCAATGCATTTCTTATTCCTATTTACTAGAGAAGGAATTTATGTAAAATCTTATGATGGTTTTTTTTTTTTCAAAATGTAGCACGAGTGAATGAAGTTATGCTGTCTTCATCTTGTAGCTTTCTTTATTTGACTGCAGTAACTTCCCATCCTATATATCAATTCAATTTATCAAGTTTTGCATATATTATGGGCGTATTTAATTAGCATCACTAGAGGCAAATTGGTGAATTGGAAACATCCAAATGTCTTGAATTACATTGACATTACACTGATACCTTTAGTCCAGGACAATTATAGATTCTTCACAATAACATTATCAAGAACACAAATTGCAGTCCACTAATATCAATACCAACATCCTTGACATAGCGATTCAAACATCAAAAGCGAAAACATTACAATGATTTCTTGAATTCACCAAGCACACATATTACACGTCAAAAGCTGTAGTGATTCATCCTAAGAAAATATAACTACTAATCATGACGGGCCATTCCTTTCTTATCCACTTCCGCACTTCCTTTGACCTTGTGTATTGTCACATTCAAAGAAATCTCAATGTTTGTTATTTGGTTACCCAACAAAGAGAATGGAACATGCGAGAGAACCGTTGGACTTTTTCGAGCGTCGCACAATTATTCATGTTAACGGTAAAGGTACTTGATCCACAGCTCGATTCTCCTTCTATGACCTAGTTCCAATATTTACCGTTAACACTGCAGTAATTGAACAATTTTCCCTTGTTCTTCGTCTCCCTTTCGACCTCAAAGTACTTCAGAAAGTCAATTTTACACCAAAGGTATCGTCGTTTGTTGGGCAATCCGCAAAGAAGTCCCCCTCCTCTCTATAGCTATGACAGAGACCGGAGTTCTTTTCTGACATTCTACATAAAAACGAATCACATATGACACTAAATTACACAACAACGTAAAATCAATAAAATTGTAGAACTCAAAATCCATTAATTTTCTTCTTCCAATAGGGTTCGACAAACGATTGTACTAATTGAAAACATTAGTTAGTTGTTCGTAATGAAATCTGAACTAATAATGAGCACCGGTAAAATTAGAAAATATTAAACATTCTTCGATAGACTCCTTATATCATGTTCTTCAAATAAGTCGGGGATGATGGTGAGATTTTTTATTAATATATGTCGGGTTACTTTGGTTAAAACTGCAATTATTCGACCACAATAAAAGGCGAGGGTTCTTTAGACCAAATATATCATACTTATATCATACCGTGTCGAAAATTGAGTAAACGAAAACGTACACATAGTGTGATTGATCCAACATAGCAATCATTATCACCATTGTGACCATCTGACTTGAAATTCCCAAATCTACAACCTCTGGCTATTATCCAGTTTCTAAAAAGCGTATGACATGACTAGACGTAAAAATCAAGTTTCAAGTTTAGGTGAGGCCTATGCGTAATTTGTTTTTCTTCTTATTTTAATATTATTTTTACTTTTTAATCAATCTAAAAATTATTACTATATGTCAGGCTACTTTGTTTAAAACTGCAATTATTTGAAGGGAAACTAGTGAAAATAAAAGATAGAAAAAAATAATAAATATTTTTTGGAAGTAGTAATATTAAATGTTAAATATAAAGAGTCTGTTAGAATACTTAAAAATTTTTACTTTCTAAATTTATAGATGCTCTCTAAATTGTAGAATATGTTCTTTAGAAATAGAGAGTCTCTTGGAAATCTTCTTAGATAATGAATTAGTGTCAACGTCTTCTAGACTGATGAGGGATAACATTATTAAAAAATAAATACACTTTCATAAGGAATAATGCTATCCAGTTCATGCTTTGCACTATTCTATATAGTAGTTTGGTCCACCTTTAATTGTTAATAGATCAAAATGCATCTCGAATTTATTTGGACAATTAAAGACATATAGTTGTGGTGTATTTTGTTACATTAGACAATGAATCAAGATCAATTGTTATAGAGATTGGCGATGAATGGCGTTCTTCAGAAATAAATATATTTCTGGATAAAACAATGTTATACAACTAGTGCTTACCATTAGTCTTGTTGGCGATGGGGTCTACCTTTAATTGTCGATGAATATGTTGAAGTGTGACCCATATTCCATCTCAAATTGATGGATTGGATGAAAGAGGAATTAAAGAGGTGAAAAGGTGGTTAAGTGATATTTGTGGTAGTAGTATGATGCCAGGCGCTAAATTGGGTGAAGAGTTGAAGCTAATACCAAAACTCAGCGTTGGGTTGCTCTTGGAGGCATCATATCATGACTGTCTCTCATTTGCCGCTCGAGCGGCAGCTTTATTCAGGAAAAATTGTTTCCTTATTTTTTACCTTTTTTTTAATCCTCTTTCCAACCATAATATATTCACTTTGATCCTATATATATTCCACATGATTGTTGCCATTATACATCATTAGTATACATATTGAAAGCAATATTTATTGTAATTCTTTTCATAAAGTGGATTTCTCTCCTCTGTCCGTGGTTTTTTCCCATCTTGAATTTTCACATAAATTTTGGTTTTCTTGTATCCGAGTTCTTTATTTTCTCATTGCTATCTTGTTTTCATCATTCTTATAACATAATCAAAATGCATTTCGACTTCACTAATAGGTGATGAATGACATTATTCAAAAGTATATACACTTGTGACTTGACAATGAATAATGTTATCAAACTCGTACTTAACACTAGTCCAGGTGACAATGAGATCTACCTTTATTTACTAATGAATCAAAATGGTTTTGATGTTTCATTAACAACTAAAGCCGGACTCAACTGTTTTCAAATTGCAAGGAAACTCGTGTAAGTTCCAAAAAATTTAAAATTGATTATAAGTAGTGTGTCCCAAGGAATGTGCTGTTAAAATATATGTATCATATATGAGTACTACAAAATATGTCGATAAAAATAATTTTGATCAAATTATAAGCAATTAAAATTTTGAAAAACGTGAGCTCAATAAATAGATGTTATAGTTGAGATGAATCCTGCAGTATTAAAATAATAAGTAAAAATTTTATTCGTTATACTGATTATATAATAGTGTGTACTAGACATGTACTTAGTTCATTCGTTGTTTCTCGACAAGCAATAATTTATATAAGATGCGTGGCTGCTTTGAAATCGTTCGGTAATTGTACTATCACTAAGCCCTATTTGAGTCCCATTTTTTTTTTTGGGAAAAATGTTTTTTGGAATAGTAATTTTTTTTTGGGAGAATATATGGTTAGAAGATAAAGAAATTATTTTGATTTACGTGTAAAATTATTTTATTAGAGAATGTGTAATTGATTTTTTTTTTTTTAAAAAAAAGAATTTTTGAAGAAATGATGGCTAAACATAAACTAAATATGATCATTATGTGTGCAATTTATGGACTTTACCCATTTACGTATCCTACAATACGCAGATGTCCAAAATCAATCGATGAAGACGTAAATATCAAATATTGGTCATAAGAGTTATAAATACGCATGGAATTAATAATTATGATTATAAATTACTTTGTCACGTCCACTCACTTCACTACTCTGCTAAAACACGTAGGTTGTCAATGGTCTCCACAAGTCAATATCAAGAAAGACAATCAAACCCAATAAAAAAGTTGCAAGTAAATAAAAAAAATAAAAACTGGAACAAAGATTCTGCAATGGGGTATAGACCCCTACATGTTTTTCATAATTTCATATTGTTTAATAATTTAATATCGTCCAAGAACAACAGTAGGCTTCTGTGCTAAGCAGTAAATTTTCCAAAATTATGTCGGTGAAACCGAATCTACGCTGTAAGAGATAAATCCAACTATATAAAAAAAAAAGTGAAAGTCCGCTGTTGAAATCTATACTCTTTCCCTTTCTTGATGTTAGCTGTTGAATCCCTGCTCTGAAAATTTCCCCTTTTGTTTTCCTCTTGTAGTTTTCATTTCAGGGATTGATTCCTATCCTTTCTTGCTGGATTTTCTACTCAACGCCTATACGTACTCTTTCTGGGTTTCATCCTGTCCGCATACCGGGTTTTGAATCTTGACCCGGTCGCCGACGGAAGCAACGGTCTTGGGTTTCGATCTCCAGCATTGCTTTTGCGAAAATTGAATTTCTGGGCTTTGGAAAATGTCCAAATGTGGATACAAATTGCGTATTGTCTTGAACCTTTTTTGTTTTTATTTTTATGTGATTGTATGTCACGCGATTGTGCATTTGTGTGTGTATCTGGACTATATATGTAAATTTGAGTTTAGGGGGTTTGCATTCTGGTTTCATATGATCTAATCTGAGCTGATATCAGTTTTATCCAAAAATTGCCTCGTCGTTTTTATTGGTTGCTGAAAAAAATTTGAATGAATGTTGAAAAAATTGCTGAGAAAGATCACAAACATCTTTGTTGTTGTTGTTTTTTTTCAAAGTGAGAAACTGAAATTTGCCTAACAGTTCAACTTCTCTAATTTTTCTTCCTTGTGTTTTGGCATAGCGGTGATTGAATGGAGCTTGTTATTTTAACAACTAGAACTATTTTATTTTTTATTTTGTTAATTTCCAACTTGTTGGAAATTTTGAGATTTTGTGCTGTTTCCCCCAATTTTATCTGTTGCCTGGGTCCTGGGTAGCCAAGTTAAGATAATCCCACGAGTTTACTTCGAAGATAATTACAGAACTGCTTGAAATATATTTTTATGTTAAAAGGATGTATTCTTGACTGAATTTTATGCAGAGGAATTTGTGGCTCATGAGGGGAATGTGAATTGTTTGAGCATTGGGAAGAAGAATTGCCGGGTATTCCTTACAGGTGGAGATGATCAAAAAGTTAATCTTTGGTCCATTGGCAAAGCCACATCTTTAACGGTTAGTAGAAAAAAAAAAATCTATTTTGGCATTCTGTTTACATGAACTGTGTGATTTATGATGCTTGAATGGCAATCTGTTGGGAATTGTCCTGTTTAAAATGATTGGAGTGATTCCATCTCTTTTACTCGTGATTGGAGTATGATGCAATTTTACGTTGTGCGAGGTTTATAAAGTTATCAAAATGTATAGAATGTTGGTGTTCCAAATCAGAGACAAATTTACGAAAAAATTGAGATGGCGGGATATGTGTTCTAGCAATGCATTAATGAATTTGTAGCTATTCACAATCTGGATAAATGTGGAGGTTCTTAATTTAATGCATGAGATAAACACATGGCTAGCATCATTTGTTGACGACTTCTCGTCGATTGATATCTTTCTTTTATGTAAATATCTGGTTTCTAAGTAGAACGTGAAACGGTTAAAAATGCAAGTCAAATTGTTCTCTTAAAAGAGAAATACTTTTGTACTTTCAACCAGTAATTTAAAGTGGAATTCAATTAACTTGGAAGTACTTGTTATCCTTTGCTGCCATTGAACTAAATCCAAAACATCTGGAATTAATGCGTGTCCATGGCATAAGTCTAGCCAATCACTAAGATGCATCCTTTTTCTCTATCTTCCGTTGTCTCGTTGGGATCTAGTTTATTAGCTGACCGTGGACACACTAAACATTCAAGTACTGTTTAATAATGATAGCAATTTTTCTTTTTGTTTTAGTTTAAAGAATACAGCGGAAGCAATTTTGGCAGCATTGGATTGACTGTGCCATTTGGATAGATTCGGAATACTCTGGAAGATGCATAGACTTACTTTTAAGTTACTTATTTTGCCAAACATGATTTTCAAAGTTACCGTTTTTACTAACAAAACATGCTTTCAAGAAAGTCTCAACTTACTTTCTAGCAAGTAACTTTTAAGCACAACCAAATGTGCTCCGCAAGCAGAAGTAACTTTAATTTTACTATACTTGCATTTAATTTGCTGTTGCATTGAAATTTGGAAGCCATGGAGTTGATGCACTCTAGTAATGTAGGGCTGAGTGGCTGACCACTTCAAATTATCGTATGGAGTTAATTTAGCACTGATCAATTATTATCTTCTGCTCTTGTCCTTGTCTACTTGTTTCTGAGCATAACGAAGATATCTAGATAAAAATTTACTCCCATCAATGCATGTCTTCCAATGCATATGGTCTTCTATTTTGAGAAAATATTACTTATAATTTTGTACCATCTTCAATTTTTTTGACACATTACACAACTGAAAGAAGATGCCCTTTTGGTGATTGTGCAGAGCTTATGTGGCCACACAAGTCCCGTGGAGTCTGTAGCTTTTGATTCAGCAGAGATTTTAGTGGTTGCTGGATCTTCTTCAGGTGCCACAAAGCTGTGGGATTTGGAAGAAACAAAAAGTAAAGTCATCTTTTAATTCTTTATATTATACATTGCACAAAAGAGAATAATAAGCTATAATTCTGATTGAATTGAACCCTACATTGGTGATTCTCAGAAACTGGATTGCCTGTTATCTAGCTTTCGGTTTCTGTACTCTGTTGTCTGTCAGTAACATCCTTCTAAGAATGGTTTGAATTTGACGTGGCTCTCCCCTAATTTAGTTAATATTCTTGAAGTGTAGCGGTTCGCACTCTTACTGGGCACAGATCTTATTGCACCGCTCTTCAATTCCATCCATTTGGTGATATATTTGCATCTGGTTCCATGGACACTAATTTAAAGATCTGGGACATTAAAAAGAAAGGATGCATTCACACATACAAGGGTCATACTCGAGGTATAAGTACCATAAGGTTCACTCCTGATGGTCGCTGGGTAGTCTCTGGTGGATTAGATAATGTAGTAAAGGTATTCCTCTGAGATTTTGATGAAAAGATTTTTTTGAAATTAGTTATTATCCATTTTGGTTATGTGAACTCTTTTTGTGGTGTGCAGGTGTGGGACCTAACAGCTGGAAAGCTTTTGCATGATTTCAAATTCCATGAAGGACATATTCGTTCAATAGATTTCCATCCACAGGAGTTTCTTTTGGCGACGGGTGAGTATGTGCTATTTTGTACTCTAACTGGTGTTTAAGACACTATGGAGTGTGAACTTCAGTGAAATCAAATTTATGTTCCAGGTTCGGCAGACAAAACTGTGAAATTCTGGGATTTGGAAACATTTGAGATGATTGGATCTGCTAAGCGTGAGGTAAGAGAGTTTGTTCATTTGAAAGAAAGCACGAATTGTCTAAACCTATTGAGTCTCAAATCTATAAAAGTTGTTAGACGAAGTAGATTTGTCTCTATCCTATAAAATGGTCAATTATGCCCCTTTTACATTCTTTCAAAATACATTATTTCATAACTCATTTTCAACCACACATTTTTCAATATAATATTATTTTACATCACATCAATAATTTTCCCTACTTTTTAACCTCATATTTCCAATCATATCACTATTTAAAATACATTATTTCCACAATAATATCCATCAAACATACCCTATGCCACACTTGTATCAATAAATACATATAACAGTTGTGACGAAGTGCAGCATCATTAGGGGCTAGAAATATGAGTTCTAAATTATTTGTTCTGCATTGGAAAACTGGACAGTTGTTCTTCCTGATTTAAAATGAAAATTCATCCATTGAAATTGAAGAATGATAAACGCACAAATTAATGCTGAATGATGTAACATTTGATATTTTTGGCTTTGCATTAGTTTCTAATAGGTTTTTGTGGAATAATTTACAGTTAACTGTCTCTCTTTTATTGTGTCTTCACCTTCTAGCGATGTTTTTTTTAGATGAACTTATTGAATCCAGAACCAACAAGGCTTTTTCTGCATTCTGCAACATAAAAGTCCTTGTCATGTGGAGGATTTTCCTCCACATATGTTGTTGAACTCATCAAACAGCATTTTATGTAATAATTTGTAATTTAGTGATATTTATCACTTTAGATTTGTCTTGACACTGTTTCCCAAGTAGCAGATAATTACTGAATAACCATATATTGGTTGATTAGCTGTTGACCGTGCCTAAAATATTTTAAGGTTTTTTATATCATATATCCGTGTGGTATTTTCAGGATTGACAAATCTCCTTTTTAATGGAAATTTGTTTGTATACATTTCTGACTTAGCATCCAAAAGTATAAAACAACAATGTTGCACAAAAATCTAGGGGTGTCCGTGGGTCGGTTCGGTTCTGCTCGGTTCCAAAATTTTCGGGTATTTAATAAATGGACATGTCGGGTCCAAATATAATTATGGAACCGTTCGGGTTCGGTTCGGTTCGGTTCCGTGCCATAATTAATTTTTT
>CAIGRH010007998.1:0-11016 GCA_903798295.1 Fraxinus nigra | reverse complement strand
CTGAAGCTACATTCAGTTGCCTTTTTTAACTATATTAAGTTTGTTGAGCCAAATGTTATTTTCTTAACAACATCAATGCACTTAATTTATTTTACACTTGAAACAACAAATATATGTTTCCTCTTCTTTTTTGCTGGAAGCTACAGCACAATAGAGTTGTCTTCTATATGAAGATTTTCCTCTTCTGAATTTCAGGTCCGCACTTGATTTTTGTTGCGGTATCGGTAGCTTTAATGCTCGCCTGCTATCACTTAAGTTGATGTCTCTCTGTATGTCATCATATGAGCCAACAGGTAGACAGGTTGGCCCTTTGAGAGAGATATCCCGGCAATCACTGACAACTTTATCTCAAGACAGCTCCCATTTCCATCCTTGCCATACGACATGGTTCATTGCTCGCACTCAGTGTAGCATTGGCTGGGATGACAAAGGTATGATCTTCATTATGGTTTAGGATTTTGTTTTCCCCCCTTAAATCAACATATGTTCGTCAGATTGAGTGCAGTGTTTTTTATTGATTTTTTACCGAGAAAATTACTTCAACAGTTAGCCTTGTATGTATTGGTTAACCATTTTTTTTTTTTTTGGTGTGTGCGCGCGCATTTTTATTTCTTTTTTGTTTATCACATTTTGTTTGATGCTATTGTTATTTGTGATCGATTTTTCTTGCAATGGTAATATTAGGCTCGCTGTGAGGAAGGCAAAGAAGGAAAAGAAAATGAAGGATCCACACAAGCCAAAGAGGCCTCCAAGTGTTTTTCTGTTTTCATGTATGTCCCATTTGCAATTTTTTGTTTTTTTTTGTCTCTATCTTTTCTTTCTATTTTTTCTTATTGATTATCTTTTTATGCCGTTTGGCAAAAGGTTAATTAGACAATTAATTTGTTCAATGTTTTTTGTGTTTTCATTTTTCAAGGAAGGGATTAGGAAACCGTACAAGGAAAAATATCCAAACAACATAGCAGTTTTTGTTGTGAGTTCGTCATTTTTTTTTTAATGCTAATTTTCACTTGGAGTGTTCACGACAATTTTCTTTATAATTTCTGGTTTTCCTTTTGGGAATAAATAATAATATAGGTTGGAAAAGCTGGTGGAGATAAGTGGAAGTCCATGAGTGATGAGGTAATTATATGCAGTCTAAGATATTGTTTATATTTTATTTTTCTTCTCGAGAAATTTCCTAATGTTATGAAAATAAGGAAAAAGCTCCCTTTGTGCAAAAGACAAATAAATGAAACGAGGAATATGGGCAAAAATGAAATACTACAACAAGAATTTGGTAATCCATCTATGAGAAGCATAGAGTTATGCACTGTTTAGTTTAGACTACAATACTCAAACACTTGTGCCGAACTATTTTTATAGGTTGGAGGTGCTGAAGATCAGTCCGACAAGTCAAAGTCTGAGGTTAATGGTGATGAGGACGATGAGAGCGTTGGACATGTTAGTTGGGATTAAGCTATACAACTTTTTTGTACTTAAAACTTGGCAAATATGTTGACTTATTATTTTATTTTAATTAATGTAGGAGGAAGGCATCGAGCAAGCACTATCACAAAAAACTAGATTGAAGGTGAGAACCAACCAACAATCTTCATTAATTTGTGTTTCTGGCTTCAAATTTTTAGAAATTTTGAATTTAGAGTGAGTTAATTGAATGGGTAAAATTAGGATTTCGAGAAGAATTATCGTGTAAAAATTGGGGCTTCATGTGAATTTTATCAAAATTAATTGAATTTAATTATCAATAATACGATTTTCCTCCTTTTTTTTTTTGTTGTTGTGAAAGCTGTTAAGGTGTGGGAACAAGCGTCTCTTCCCTTCAGTGTGGGAACAAGCGTCTCTTCCCTTCCATTAACTCAGGCAAAAAGAGAGAGGGGAAACATGTCTTAGTTTTCCTTTTTGGTATACAGACTTATTTTGAGGGAAGGGATGGAAGGAGAGGAGGTTGAGCGTTTGCATACCCATGAGAAAAAAATGGCAGACTACAACAAGAATTTGGTAATTCCATCTATTAAATACACTACATTCATAGCATATCCCAAGAACTATTTTGATAAATATTTAATGTGTTAAGCAAGCAACTCATAAATTGTTAAATTACTAAAGCTCCTTTTTTGAAATCATTAAAGTTAAAAATGTTAGAGATAAAAAAATTAATTTATTCGTATCTTCAAAGCACCTCTTGCAAGTAGATTTATTTTTTCTAGAGACATGCCATGTATAATTTTGATGGGGATGATGTTTTTATTTTGCAGATTTTCATCTGGTCATCCATTCTCAATACAAGTCAGGGGTTCAGAGTTCGATTAGAGACTCATTGCTCAATCATCTAGCAAGTCGAGAAAGTTGTTAATTAAATCAGTCACTATAAGCATGTAGGCCAACAATCATCTACATGGCCTGCTTTGTATATATTTTGTTGCTAGCTTCATGGCGTGTTTTTGACACCGAATTTGACTAGGACATAGTTTCTGTTGTTAAAAGAGCACGAGGCCAAATCGAACCATCATTTAGCTACACATTTTTTAAGAGCAATCCAGGAAACTATATTTGTTAAGTGAAGCCAACACTGCTGAAGAAAACAAAAAGATTATGATGATTGAGGATGATCATGTTCACATTTGAGTAAAGACCATTTGTAGTGTTATGTGGCTGCCAACCATTTCAAACATTTCAGGGAACATTGTCGATGTAAAATTCTACATTACATAATCGAAGGAATTTCCTTTCTTTTTTCTTAATGGATGATCAAGTAGGTTGTCATCGTCATTTGCTATAGTGATAGTCTAATAGGCTCTTATTGTGATGTACAGTTTCACATGTCCGCGTGTGTGCACGTATTTACATATATATTTCTATGTAAAAGAGTAATATTATTTGTAGATGTTTACATATCAGAGTCCGTAAAAGTAAAGTAAATGCTACATTTTCCTATAAATTTGGAGTGATGATATTTGTATGCATTGCACTACAAACAACAATTTATGCTTACCCATTAGCAGTCCATGTAAAGTTATTGTAACTGTCACAATTTCCTATAAATTTAGAGTAATGATATTTGAAGGCATTACAATGAAAACAACAATCTATATGACAGTGTGACATCTGTCACATTCTCCTTTAAAATTGAGTCTTTTTAATTTATTGAAGAATGTGGTAGCTACCATTGCTATGTTAAATGTTGATCATTAGTACCGCCGGCATAAATTTATTGTAAACATTGGGCACAAAAACGACTGAAGGACCTCCCATTTTCATTCTAACAAATAAATCAATTTAGACCAAGAAAATAATGTGTAGTCTTGCTTGTTCTTTTCTTGTTCCACCTCTGGAAGAAGCATAGTCAATATCATAAATTTGCGTTTGCCAATAGAACCAATTATAAAGATCAATTACAGAAAAATAAAATAAAATTTGCAGCTTGTTTTAACCAAAAACAAGCCTTCAAAAAATACCACAAAAAGAATCACTCACTAGCTAAAACCAAGTAATGTGCAACTTTTAAGAACAAAACTGACTTGCAACGGATGAACTCCAAAATCGAGGACAAGGTACACGGAAACAATAAACAAGAAAATCTCAAGTCGGAGACTACTCTGTTATTGACGAAGAATTGAGAAAAAAATCACATTCCATTCACTCAACATGAGCTCTCTCTATATGCCGTGCATTAATAGCTTCGAGGAAAATCTCCTTGGTATTCATCTGGCTGAGGACGGATGACTGTTCCCATCACCGTTTTGACCACTTCCCTGAGAACCTGTTGTTCCCGACCGTTAAAAATTACTCAATCTTTCCACTTCATTAGAAGCAGCTGGGATGGCCACCACATTGGAAGAGTTGCGCAGCCAGCTGCCAAATAAAGTGGCATTCCATGATCTACTGGAGGACGTCGTTTTAAGCCGGGCATAACCCAAGTTTTCTTCTTGTCCCACTTTCAAAAGATTTCCCCAAGCTTTAAGAATGTATCTCATTAGAGGCCGCTCGTAGACTTGGGATTAAGGCAAGTCCTACCAACTACTGCCATTACCCACACACCTCCTCCATAAGATCCTCGTCTATAATTGATGATGGGGGTCGACAATGTTTGTGAGTAATTCCTTGTCGTATATACTGACGTATGGAAAGGATGCTTCCAACCACTTGTTTATGGTGGCATCAGTTGAAGAACTGATACCCAGCTTGCCCACAACAAGCTCAAGTAATAATACCTTTCCGAAGCAATAAACATCATAAGCACATGTTGCATTACGCACACCTGGGCATTTTAAAATATTGAAAAAGGAAATTATGATGTACAAGCTACAATTAGTGATCTGGGTTAAAGTTAAAATAACTTTTAGGTTTATGATCTTTAGCCAAACCAGAAAACCATAATAAATAAACGAACAAAAATGTGAATCATATATTTATTTCCTTATAATTCCCCCCAAGAACTTATGATGTCAAACGGCCAGAAGATGTGCGTGCTTATATTTATTTTTCATTTAGCTCCAAATATCAACTATCATATAGTGTCATTTGACCTAGTATAATATTCGTTGGAAAAATTATAATTTGTAATGATTATATAAAGTGGCATTTAAGTTGAAAGCTTTATTAAGAAAGAAAAAGTTCATTTGATTTGAATAAAATCACTCCCAAGGTTTGACAAACATTAACAACTCCAAATAAATGGTGCATAATTAGAAGTTAGAACTATCTTAACGAGAAAGACTCTGATTTTAAGTCCAAGCACAAAGGATATATCTGAACATTAGTGAAGGACTAGATCGAAGTGTTCCAACACTCCTGATCACTAATCTTACACTTGGTGCCTGCCTTTATGATGAACTGCACCTAGTCACAGCATTCTTTTTTCTTATTATTAAGAGAATTTCCAAGAGAGTTCTGGTGAGTGATGCTCAAAACATAACAGACAAAACATGTTTGGGTAAGCTTAGAAAAAGTTTGGATAACTTACTTTTTCTAACTTGTGAGTAAAAAATGTTACTTATTTTGAAAGTAACTCTTACATCATGTCAAAATGTTTTCAATTTTGACCAACAAAAAATTTATTTTAAACAATTACTTCACATTATTTTTAAGCTTAGCCAAAAATGTTCTATGAATGATGAGCTTAAATCTTTAACAGCCTGAGAGTAGAAGCTAGTTACTAATAACATGTGAGCTGGAACATTTATAAATTTTAAAACATTAAGGAAAGGGACGGTTACAAATTACAAAGTATAGCCATTTAAAGGATGTTTGTAAGTAAGAAATTCTCAAGTTAGTTAATTACCGACCATCAAGAATCAAGGAATTGTCAATTCATATTCATATATGCACATTCCTAAAAGCACTTGAGTCAATCACTAGTTCCTTAACTAGGCTAGGAAAGGAATTCTCCATCTATCAAGCATATAGCAAAAGTCTTTCCAGATATAACTTCTAATCACTTCTTTTGGGGCAGAAGAACCATTAATATAATTCGGTAAAACTCTAATCACTTCTTAATGGTTTTTAAGTAGAATGGTTAAACCAGCAAATAAGGTAATTCTTAGTTGAAATTGAAGTTTCAAATTCCAAATGTATTGATTAAAGGTTTTCTTTAACTTATCAATTTTTTTACAAAAAAAAGACCTTTTTTTAGTCCAAAACATTTCTTCGAGTTTCTGGATGTGCACGAAATGGAAACGTTATTGTTTAAAAATTCCTAGCAATCTAGGTTTTAGCAATGGCTTGGCAAGGAAAGGTATTCAATGGCCTTTTATCCCACAGTATATAATTTAACCAAACTGCCCATATATGTTAGTTCCCTTCAGACCCATATGCATTGCAATCAACCGCGTGATAAGAACCAACACTAAAGAAAAATCTAGCTGGCATCATTTACATAGGAGAACATGCAGACAAGAAGTAACGATGACGGAAACAGAACTACAATTAAAGAGACAGCACACACCTGAAGTAACTTGGTCTGATGTCCTGCATACAACAAATAAATTTGTCACAACCTCACAGGGCAATTGGAATGAACTGTACAACAATAACTTAACATGAATCACAAAGCCCAAAGACAGTATTAATCTCTAAAATTTGAATTTAGCTGACTCTAATGGTAGGCCCAGAGACTAGACACAGAATTTATGTCAACGTCATCATTCTTTTAGTAACTAGACTGCTGTAACAAATGTATACCAGAAAAAATAGAGTTCAAGTTGCAATTGTATATTTATTTCCCTTGTCATACACTCGGGTATAGTGACTTGTAATCTTTTGCAAGCTAGCGCTTGAAAAGCTAGAACAAGCACATCCACAAAAAAGGTCGGTACGTGTAATATAAATGATAATACTCACTGTGGCAGCCGCAACAACTTTGTGATCCTATTTTGATGAGTGTCTCCTGCTTGAAGGCAAACTTCACTCAAGCTTCCAAACCGTACTTCATATTTATCGTCAAGGAGAATGCTGCTGGCTTGGACATCCCTTTGACAACAAAAACAAATAAATGTTGACATTGTGAGTACCACTTTGCAGATAAAAGGCCAAAAGAGAAAATCTTGTAAAAAATCATTAATGTCATCCAAAGCACCATGAACAATTTTACAACGGAGAAACGTTGGACAATGTGGAGCCTAATTATAGTGTCACTTATCCACTCAACCATGAACATTTTTATTACAGGGGTATAATGGACATTCAGGTTTTGTTTTAGGTTAATTTAAGATTACAATTATTAAAAGAAATTAGCGGGAGACATTTTAACACAAATCCACACACCGAGAGATGCGAAACACCTTTATTGTGAACTTCTTAATTATTAGTGATGACATGCAAGGCAAGTGGATATATCTATCACGTTGAGGGTGAATCGCTATTAATGTGTTTTTCTGATAGGGATTAAGGTTCAATTTGTAACAGGATATAATGTGCAAGAGTTTGGCAATCTAACATACTCCATAACTGGCCATCTAGAAGCATTTTTCTGACTTCTACTTGCTAATTATTGCTCACAGAATTAGGGATTAAGGTTCATTTCGTAACAAGATCTAATGTCCAAGAGTTTGGTAATCTAAACATACTCCCTAAACAGCCATCAAGAAATGAATTTTACTACTTATTAAGCTACTCCATCTTCACAGACCTCGTGTCCATGGATCAGTACAGCCTTTTAAACAAAGAACTCGATAGGTCTCCATTTGGAATATACTTGTAGATCTGAAACTTTTCTCCAAGCAGTCACCTAAGAGAGGGAGCAATCTGGAATGAGAAACCTTGCCAAAAAGGTTTAATTCTAACATGTAACTTTCCTTTTTGACTGATCACTGCAAATCAATCTTCTTGATGACTATAGGGATAAAGCCTTCAAGGATACCACGGAAAAGGTCACCAGAATTGCTATGCTTGATTAAATTTGCTTCATTAAAATCAGATGTGGCTTGGAGAATCTGCTGGTACGTAAACGAATCTCTAGACTCGAAAAATTCAAGGACACTCCAGCAGGTGGAGGACTTTCACCTGCAGGCATCCCTCTAAATATGGGGACACTGAGCCAGATAGCGAATTAAATCCCAGATCAAGGTTAACCAGGCTAGAAAGATCACCAAGTTGGGCAGGTATTGAAGAAGATAAGCTGTTCCATGAAAGATTCATGAACTGCAGCCTAGACAAAGTCCCAATGCCCAGAGGAACAGCCCCAGACAAGAAATTCAAAGACATATCAAGTAAAGTAAGGTTGCCCAGTGAGGAAAAAGACTCGGGAATTGAACCAGTAAGCAAATTACGCAAAAGATCAAGCACGGAAAGTCACGACAACGGACCTAAACTCAATAGAACAATGTAAGGTCATTTTGCACAATAACATTGAAAGGTAAGGACATTTTGTACTAATTACCTCAATTGGATCATTTGATTCAATATCAGTCCAAAAATGATCTAGAAAGCTAGAAAATGCTCGTGAAAAATGTAAATTAATCATTGATTTAGAGCATAAATTTGTCTTGGTTTACCTGGATTTGATTTTGTTTACAAAACCAATGTGTAAGAAAAAATTGAACAAGAACCATTCCGAATCTCCACATTATACATATATTAAATCCACAAAGTAGTGTTAACTGCTTTGTCAAACATCCAACATCATGGTACTGGCAGTTATTAATTCATTATCATGTAATGTAGTAAAGTTATTGTTTGTAAAAAATTATATTTAAGAATTTAGGGCCTCAAAATTCTCAGGGGCCCTTATAAACACCATCGGATGTGATAAGGGGATATAGAACGTCTCATTGGATTCTAAGAATTAGATGTTAAAATAAAAAATCTAAAGATTGGGCACAAGAGAAACATTCAAGTCAATCTCCCTTGGAAAGGATTGCATCCTGTCTTCAATTACAATTTCTGTATTAATAAAATTACGAACCGTGGAACATATTTTAACATTTGCACCATGGAACCCTTGAAGAAAGCCTTTTACTTGAGCCCATGATCTTCCCAAGGTCTTGAATCTTGAATTCGCAGACGATTTCAATTTCTGTTACAGTCTCATGGTCTCGCTTGGCATCAGATCTTCCTCTGTCTTCTGAATTCTCCTTTTGCAGATTTCCAGTGAGAGTTCGAATTCTTGTGAATTATATCTCTGCACTCTTTGTAAAACATTTTGCCTCAGAAATGTCCCAAGTCACCAGCCTCGACGAAGGATACTGTTCGGAAGGAATACTCCGTGCAAAGATTGGACATCCAAATCCTCCTTGATACAAGTCTCTTCTCTAGTCTTACATTACCACAGCTTGTACCCTTCAATATCATCCAATGGTGCAGTAGATATTTCTATCAATATAACTAAAACTGAAGGAGATGCAATTTCCTCAAAAACAAACTTGCAAGCTGCTGGAAGGGAACTTTTTGCAAAGGTACAAACAAAGTTTATTTGTATGATCCCAATTAGATGTTGAAAAAAAAAAAAAAAGTTTTTTGTTTGTAGTAGAACAAAAAGGGCAATTATCTATTAAAATCCTAATTATGTAATTTTACTTGAGGCTATTTGAGTAAATAAGAAAAATATTAGAAAAATGTGGTGCACTAAATAAAAATTTGCAGTAGAAGTATAATTATCAAAACTATTATCCAAAACAAGATGTGCTAATTAATAGGAGGGTGAGGACAAAAATGAGGTGAATAAATTGAGGACATAAGTACAAAAATGAATAAAAAGGGACTATCACTGCAATTAAAATGTGTAACTAAGAAAAATGATAGTGCGGGTATAATTACTTAAATCTATTTATTGTAAATTGCCAATGTATACGTAGATTTTAATGTTATTATCGTATAGCATATCTATTTATTATTTTTACCACTCACTCTATGTCATCTCGAATTCAATGAAATATAAAATATGTCTTTTATTATACGACTTATATGTCATATTCAGTAAGAGAAACTAAAATAAAATGTACAATGTCCAGAGAGTATACTCCTAAGGGTGGTTATATTGCTACTGCGATATTTATTTGATACACAACATTTTAATTGTAATTAAAAATTTCAATCTTTGTTAATTATAGCAATTATTTTCTTAACTTTTTTTCGTCAAATTCTTATTTTCAACCTTTCATTAAATAGAACTTTTCATCCTTGATGATAATTCATATTAAAATATTTTGTTTTCATGCTTTGAAAGGGAAAAAAATTGGATTTTTTTTTAAATATGATGAAAAATAAGTTGTTCTACACTATTTCAACGAGTTTTTGGACAAAAAAACTATTATTAAATACAAAATAAGGTAAGTAATAAAAATTTGAGAATAAGAATGACATGAAAAATCGTTAGAGGCATAAGTGTTATAATGAACAAAGATTAAGAAACTTAAGTACAATTAAAAGATGGTGTAAGAAATAAAAAGGGTAATTATATTACCATTATAAAATTTAATTACTACGCTGCGATTTTTTGTATTTTTCTTATTTACTTAAATAGTCTTAAATAAAATTACATAATCTGGATTTTAATATATATAACTACCTTAAAATAAATTATTATCCCACCACATATAAAAACCCATTTTTCATTTTTATTTTTCAAACATTAATTGAGCATTCCAGCCAGCAAGCAATAACCAATTTCAACTTCTTAGTTTCTGAAAGATTAATATATGAAAAAAAAAAAAAGTGCAGCATTGTCAAAAAGATCATCTGTGATGACAGCAAGAGAAGGTCAAAAACGAAACATAAAAGATGAGTCTCTTCCCCTCAAAACTTGGCCTTCGTTGTCATGGAAAATTGAAAATGGCGACTTGTTTTTGTTTTTCTCTAACCAACAAAGTACAGCGATGTGCAGCATCTAAAACAATGAACACGAAGGGGGTTGGACACGATTCTCTACATCAGAAAATCACTCCGTTCTATTGGAGGCTTTCTTCCGTCTTTGTATGTGAGGCCTTCAAAAATCAAAATCATTTGCAGCTTGACAGCGACAACTAAACAGCAGGTTTACAACTTCATAATTCTTTATTTTATTCTCGTAGTGATCTTCCCTCACCCTTCTTGATTTGTTCGCTTTCTTTTCAATCGATCCGATTCTGACAACACCATTCTCTAACTTTTCCTTCGCCCTAAAACTCTCCCCCTTCTTATCGACCGCCGATTCTAATTTGGACACCATTCTCCAATTTATCCCTCACCCTAAAGCTCTCCTCTCTTCTTGACGAATTTTTTTGAGCCAATTTCGATGCCTTTCTAATCAACTCGTCATAGTGCCAAAATTTCCAGAATGGGTTGAAGAGGATGAGAAAATGAGGACTAATATTAATAAATTCACCACAATATTTTTATTTTATTTTTTTATTGGATTAGGATTATAATTATAAATTTAGTATGATATATTAATTAAAAATATAATTGTTTTTGTGGCGTGGTTATAATGTGCTGTGGTAATTAAATTTTGTTGTGGTAATATAATTACCAAAAACAAATAATGTCAAATGTCCAAAATGCCTTCACCATTGGAAAAGACCTTAACCCCCATATCAATCC
>CAIGRH010007968.1:0-19568 GCA_903798295.1 Fraxinus nigra | reverse complement strand
TTTTGGAAATGATTTTTCAAAATATCAAAAAGAACACATTTTCAAGAATTTCAAAATAGACATTCAAAACACAAAACTCAAAACGAATTGAAAACTCAAAACAGAAAACTGAAGCACAAAGAGAACGGCACCTAAGTTTCTTGAGAATATCAATTCTTAGAAAGTGACTATTCTTCAGGAGAAATTGACAACTCATCTAAGCATTTTCAACAATGATACATTATTAAAATTTAAAATTTTATTTTAAACGATCAACTTTATAAATAATAGGAAGGATAATCTCACGTTGAATAGAGATGTAAACAATAAAATACGTTTTGAGCAACTCTATATTGACATTTTAAGATGAAATTACAAGTCTAGAGCTTGTTTGGTGCACATTTTGGGAGTAAAAATGCATTTTTACTGATGATGTGATGAAGAATATATGGTTGAAAATGAAGATGATGGAACATATTATTTTATTGAAGAATGTGTGGTTAAAAATAAGAATGAGAAAATTAATGTTACTCGAACAAGGGCCTAGTATGATATTGCACCCTCTAAGCTCACACTAACAAATTGATTCATTTAAATCTTAAACGAGGAATTATATTTTAAGATTGATGTTCTCCAATAAGTCACATCTTGCGGTGATAAATTTCACATTGGTTAAATATAAAAATAATGTTATTCTTTTTAATAAGATTGATATTTTATGATAGAAAACGGGTAATTTAAAGATTATGTATATTTTAATACAACCATTAACAAGATTCATACAAATCTAGGGGTGTGTCTTAGACTAGCAATTTGTTTTGATACAAATCTTGGGGTGCCGTCCTACAAGTTTTTAGTGAATGGTGGTGGGGCCTGATAAATACAAATTATCAAAAATATTCAAGTAAAATGACACGTTTTTGGATATTACTATACAATAATAATTGAGCAAGGTCAAGTCTTGTATGCTTGCTTTACTTGAATAATCTTGCTATTCAACTTGGCTTGCTTCAAAAGGGAAAAGTAGAAAAGGTAATAGAAATGATTTTTGTTGTACATAGAATTAGTAAGGAAATAATTCTAGTCTGATTACCATTGTAAGAGGCGGCGAGTTCAATTATAATATTTGAGTTTATCTTTTGAGTTTTGCCACTTGTACATAATGAATTGCATAATATGATGTGGGGGGAAATCAAAAATGATTTGATGAAAAAATAGATAGTGTTTGAAACTAGTAAAATATAGAGTTCTATGTGACATTAAGTAATTCATTATGTAAATTTTGATGTACATGTAGTAAGATCTTATGACATGTCACTAACAAAACATTATGATCTTTCAATAAAATCCTTAAACATCCTTTCAATATAAAATGGCACAAAGCTAAAAAAAATTAGAAATTCTAACCGAGAGTGCTATGTCGTATTTGATCAAATTTCTCCAACTGTTATCGAAATAACAATGTTATTCAACAGTCAACCTTACTCATGATTTACATCATTGTGAGAGAGGGGTCAATGTCCATTGTGGACAATATATTACATCGATAAGTAGTACTGAACAATATATCGGACAACGTTTGAAATTCTTTCTTTGTAGTGATATGGCATGTTTCCATGTGTCATATGCAGTATGATGAATTCCATCTACTTCCTAACAAAAAATACGCTTTAAGTAATTAATTAAGAAGAAAATTAAGTTCGATAACCAAAATGAAACTTCTTAAAAGTTGTGTTTAATCCTGTTTTCAAATGCACATGGCCAATAATAGTAGCAACTATTTAAAGATGCCATGTTCTCTCTTGAATTTGAGAAATTCCCCCCCTTGTTTACCTTGTACAATCCTTTTTTGAGTATATTTTCTATTTTTCACCGAGAAGATTTGTGATTGTACCATTTTCTGAAAACAATTCGTATGAAATTCTTCGTTGTTAATCGTAAGTCTTTCTCTCCTACTTAGATATCATCAATCTTTGTTCTCAATCATCATTACAAATGTTCAATGATTGATTTTTCTTTGTGAACAAGTTAAAGGTGTAGATATTCATCATTTTACTGATTTTAAGTGTGTTTGTAGGCCAACGATTAACAGTCACACAAATTGCCGAACGTTTGAAAAGATGTTCAAATTTAAAAGAGGTGGAATCATTGTATGCAATGATGATCAAGAACGACGCTACTCAAAATTGCTTCTTGGTAAACCAATACATCACTGCTTGTTCCACTTTTCGCAGTATAGATTCGGCCATGTTTGCCTTTTCTCTTATGGAAAATCCCAATGTATTCGTTTACAATGCAATACTTGGAGCCTTTGTAAATTGTTTTCGCCCATTTGAAGCTTTACAGCACTACATTGACATGCTGAGGAATGCTGTATATCCAAGTAGTTATACGTTCCCGGCAGTAACTAAGAGCTGTAGAGTTTTATCTGCTGTTGGATTTGGGGAATGTGTTCATGGACAGGTCTGGAAATATGGGTTCCCATCGCACGTTCATGTTCTAACTGCACTGATTGATTTTTATTCGAGTTTCGGTAGGATTGATGAGTCAAGGATGGTGTTCGATGAAATGCCTGAAAGAGATGGTTTTGCTTGGTCTACAATGATTGAAGCTCATGCAGGCATTGGGGATTTGGCTTCAGCAAGGAGGTTGTTTGATGATATGCCCCAGAAAAATACTGCTGCATGGAATACCATGATTCATGGATATGCGAGAGTTGGCGATGTTAACTCTGCTGAGGAGTTGTTTTATATGATGCTCGAGAAGGATTTGATTTCATGGACAACAATGATCAATTGTTACACAAAAAGAAAGCAATATGGCAAAGCCTTAGAGCTTTTCTATGAAATGAAGAATGAAGAAGTTAGACCTGATGAAGTGACCATGTCAACTGTAATATCAGCCTGTGCACATCTTGGGGCACTGAACCAAGGGAAGGAAATACACATATATGCTATGCAAATCGGATTTGATCTTGATGTTTATATGGGGTCAGCATTGATTGATATGTATGCAAAGTGTGGGGTCTTGGATAGGGCACTTGTGGTATTTTTCAAGTTACAGGAGAAAAATCTTTTCTGTTGGAATTCTGTGATTGATGGGCTTGCAGTTCATGGGCATGCCGATGAAGCATTAGTGATGTTTGGCCGAATGGAGAAAGAGAAGATCAAACCAAATGGCGTGACCTTTGTTAGTATTCTCAGTGCTTGTACTCATGCAGGACTTGTGGAAGAAGGCCGGAGGAGATTTTTTAACATGACACACAAGTATGGAATCCTTCCTGAGATTGAACACTACGGATGCATGATTGATCTGTTCTGCAAAGCTGGTTTGCTCGAAGAAGCACTAGAGTTGATAAGAGGCATGAAAATGGAACCCAATTCTGTCGTTTGGGGTGCTTTATTAGGCGGTTGTAAGCTTCACAAGAATTTGGAGGTTGCTCAACTTGCTGTTGATAGATTGATAGTGTTGGAGTCATATAATAGTAGTGGATATTATTCCCTTTTAGTTAACATGTATGCTGAAGCAAATCGATGGCATGAAGTTGCAAGAATTAGGACAATCATGAAGGAACATGGAGTAGAAAAGAGAAGCCCTGGTTCGAGCTGGATAGAAGTGGACAAAAAGACGCACCAGTTTTCTGCGTGTGATAATTATCATCCAGCATCTGGAGAAATTTACTCTCTACTGAATGTGTTAGACTTGCAACTTAAGCTGATTGGCTATGCACCTCAGTTTGATTTTATCTTGTAAACAGTTGTGATAGCTGAGGGCAAAAATTTGGATGCCATACATCGTATGCCAATCCTGTTCACCAAGAACAAAAGTTAATAGGTAAAAAGTTGGGGTCTTCTTTGACAGAGTTAAGAATACTGGGATATGTTTTTTTTTTTGGAATTTCTTGTAATTTTGTTGTTTTTATTTATTTATTAGTAGACATGGACTGATATTTTTTCCATTGTAGGATGGATTCATGAATTTGAATTAGCGAACCGGTGGTAAAATGTAGATCCAGGCTGAAGGGAGGATACAACAAGTCTTCAATTGAGTAGTCGAGGTTAGATTCATGTTGGAGATTTAGGTGAAGTGTGTTAAGCATCAGATAAATAAAACAAATGAATATAGTCTTAAAACGTATTAAGGGCTGGAGCTAGATAGAATTTTGCTTAGGAATCTGTAGTTTATACTTTATATATCATGGGTGAAGAATATCTGTCATTTCTTCCGGTCTCCTACTAATCCTTGATCACGATCACAGCTTTTGTAACAGTACTTTTATTCTTGCTCATTAATATTTTTATCAGCAAAGCAATATGGATGGCCAATTCTTGGTGAAACGTTTGAATTTCCTGGAGCGGGCGTGGATGGGATACCAGTAGAATAAATCAAAGAGAGAATGGAGTACCCGTCTCCTGAGATGTTCAAGACTTCACTTATGGGAAAGCCTGTAGCAGTTTTGTGTGGCCCTGACGGGAACAAGTTTCTGTTTACTAATGAGAATAAACTGGTCACAATTTGGTGGCCTACCTCTGTTAGGAAGCTTTGTTGAACATTGGGAAGCAAATGAGAAGATGCTATCTTGTTTCATCATTCCTGATGCATTCACGAGGTTCTACATTAAAACTATGAACTCCGTAGCCCAGCAACATATTGATACTTGGCAAGGTATATATGACTGTTTGGTCTTTTTAAATTCCTTCCTTCTATTTTATACAATAAGATTTTTAAGACCATTACAATACATGTTTTTGTGTACATGAAGGTAAAGAAGAGGTGAAGGTGTTCCCAACCATCAAACTATAAATGACTGAAGTAGCGTGTCGTTTCTTTATGAGCCTTGAAGGCCCTCACCAAATTGCCAAACTTGATGTCCTTTTTAATGTTTTCTTGAAGGGAATAATCTCAGTCCCTGTTAACTTCCCGGGAACAAGAATTTTCAATGAGAGCGATGATTGCTATTAAGAAACAAGTACAAACAATATTCAGAAACCGAAGAGTAACCTTGGAACAGGATCTTTTATCAGATTTACTAGCCCATCCTGAGGAAAATGGCAAGCTTATGTCTGAATCAGTTATCTTTAATAATATATCGATGCTATTCTTTGCTGGTCACGACACTTCTAGTGTTGCCATAACTATGCTGATGAAGAATCTTGGACAACTTCCTTGAACTTATGAAAATGTATTTAGAGGTAAATGTACATACCCTGCGTTTCACCTTGTTGCCATAACTATGCCTAACAATTTATGTTTCAAATCAGACAAAGGTGAAATTGCATCATCCTACGAAGCAGGGGAATTTTTACAGTGAGAGGATATACAGAAGATGAGGTACTTGTGGAATGTAGTGTCTAAAACTATGAGACTATCACCACCCACAGTAGGTGCTTTTAGAGACGCACTAGTCATTCAAGTATGCAGTTTACGACATTCCCAGGGGATGGAAGGTGCTTCAATTTTTCTCTTATTTATTCATACTTTTATGAGATTTTCCAAGACATCTGAATTTTCTTTCCCATTTTTTCACAAGTAAAAAAGAATATCCCTAATGGTAATTTAGGGCCCGTTTGACAGTGATTTTGAAAAGTCAAAAGTTGTTTCTGAAACTGAGAAAATGCTTTTGAATATGTTAGGATAATTTTTTCTAGCTTGTTTCAAGAGAACATAAAATTTGATCCATCGAGCTATGAAAGGGCAGGATCTACTCCATTTTATTATGTTCCTTTTGGAGGAGGGCCTCGGATGTGCTTGGTTAAAGAGTTTACTAGACTGGATATTCTTACATTCCTGCACAACATAGTTCAGAGATTTCGATGGGATTTACTGATTCCTGATGAGAAAGTAGAATGCATCCTATGCCCACCCCAGTCGAAGGACTTCCAGTTCATCTTCATCCTCATAAGCCCAAGATGTTATGGCTTCTTATGTTGATGCTTCATTGCATTACTCGAAGAAAATTGGAGTTAATATGGAGAAATATATATATCAATCCCGCGTATTAGGTAACAGCACTAGCTAGGTCAAATTGGACTTCTGTCAAGATTAAGAAATTCAAGTGTATTGATACACAATAGGTAATCTTCCACCTAGCTAAAATGGAATTTTGGTAGGTAAAAGTTTGTCAACTGTAAATTTCCCAAAAGTAAATTTTGGTGTGTACTGATATTCATGTTAAGAATTGGAATCAAGAATCAAAATTCCAACTATTATTCTTTTCAAGATGATTATGGTTAAAATTGACAACTCGCTATCTTCTTTCAGTGTTCAAGTGAACATAAGTACTTGATTGACTAAATTATAAAACAATTGAAACAACCAATCACAAACCAAGATAATATTTAGTGTCATTCAAGAATGATCTCGAGCTAGTGTTCCTAATACACAAAATAACATAGTGAGAACCTCCTTACGCCAGGTCCAGTAGGAGATTGGAAGCTCATTCGAAAACTAAGCCCACTCTCCTCCAATGTATTGGTTTAGACTGCTGTGTTTATTGCTTGATAGATATTCCGAATATTGATTTGATAGCATTGATAGCGTTTTCATTGATAAACGATTCATCAAACTTCTTCATAAGCGTTTCGAAATCCTCAGATATCCTTATTTTGGCAAGGTCAGGATCTGTCCTAATTCTCTGTCAAAATGGCATCACAAGAAGTTTGATAACTAGGCTAAACATATAGGGGATGATTGTAATCTTTGGTAACTTACCTTAAAATCTTCAAATCCGCCTTTCAGAGCATCCTCTAAGGCGGACAGGTGAGCTTGTACCTGGGATAAGTATAAAAGAAGGTGATGGATTGACAGAAGAAAACGTGAAAAAGGTAGATAATTGCTCAATATGTACATACCCACAGGCCTAGTGAAAATATGTTTACAATAACAACAAAATGGGATGCCATACACTATTCTTGGATGGAAATTTTGTTGTCCTTGGTATATATCGTCCCGAGTGCTAATTCAATTGGAAGCTAAAGAACCAGTAAATGACTCAATACATAATTGGTTTGAACTATTGTTTACCTGATTAAGCTTTGAATAACAGCATGCTACATTGTAACTCGCCACAGCTGATTCATTTGGCTATGGTTTTTATCCCAAAACTGACTCAAATTTCTCCAGTGCCTCTTCGTACTCGCCATTCCTTCACCCGATTATTACAAGAAAAAACAATGTAACCAAGTTCGGTGAGACATCTGAGATACATTCAAATCTTATGTTTAAATTTATAGGCTGAACTCGATTTGGCATTAACAAATGAAATTGTACAAACTCAATAGTTGATGGGGCACACAACAACAAACTAAGCCTTAAGCCTTATTTCCAATAAAACTTTGCGTATTCTGTTTGTCACTTTAGATCTCCCGGCTAGATCTACTTGAGGATCTAAAGCAACTACATCATTAACAATTATCACTGGCCAAGTTAGTCTTGGAATCCCAACTAAGTCTGAATGTACATGTAACCCAGAATTCAAGCACTTAAACTGTTAAAGCTCAAATTCACAATATAAAAGGTTCAAAAAAGAGGTTTTCTTCCCTCGTGCTCGATCATATCACTTGACTGATTCAAGTCAACAATGCATTGAAATTGGGAAAGAAAGAGAAAGAGGGTCGTAGCATAGGTTGCAAAATCGTACGAGGTATTCAGCAGTTAGCTAGAATAGACCGAAGGTCTCTCTCTCTCTGTTGTTTCTGCTCTTTTTCCCTAAGGTAATTTTGCATCTGCAATTAGTTACAGGTTTAAAGTTACAATCTGGATGAGTTAAGATGTTCGATAATATAAGAAAAATTAATCAAAATTGCGACGACTCACTTTAATTTCTCACTTTTTTACTGATAACACCAGAGTTCCTCTCATTTCTGATAATTTCCTTTTCAGTCAACTCGCCACCAGTATCCACCTATCCTGATAGGCGAAAACCATGCTACTAAGGGTCCGTACCCTTGGCAAATTTCAACCTCATACTCATCATATTTTTCCTCTTCTGAATTCAAGGTCTCAGTTTCTGTTTCAAAAGCTTTAGCAATCAAACTGATTGAATTCCTACTGGTGCTCAACAATGGATGGAAAACAGTAAAGAGCAGAAAGCTAATGGAGTGTGCTTAGCCATGGCAGAAATTCTAATGTTTCCATTTCTGGGCAAAGATGGTGATGAACAACACCGAGAAGCCATGGTCGACACCGTATAATTAACTGTGAATCAACGGTAGCTCTGTCGATCACGGGGTTGAAGGGGTTAAATTAAGCCCTTGTTTGAAAGAAAAGAAAAGTTTTGAAAAGTGATTGATGCGAGAATATGCGGTAAAAAAGTGATCAATAGTTTTTTATTTGTGTGTAATATTATTTTATTTGAAAAATGTGTGGTTGAAATGAAGAATGAGAAAGAGAAATTAACGGGGGTCGAACAAGGCTTAAACTTCGTTGCGTTGCAATTCCAAAGAGATTAGGCCTCCGTTTGACATCCTTTAATTTCTATTTCTCTTTCTCTTTCTCATTCTCATTCTTCATTTCAACCACACATTCTCCAAATAAAATAATATTACACACAAATCAAAAACTTTTCATCACTTTTCCACCACACATTCACACATCAATCACTATTCCAAAATTTCTATTCACCTAAAAATGGGTTTCAAACAGGGGCTAGAGGAAGAAGAGTGACCTGCAGTCCCTTCAATTTTCTGCTTCCACGTGGCATTTTGGAATCGAATTGTGAACTTCGTGGCGTTGCAATTCCAAGGAGATTAGAGGAGGAAGAGTGACATGTGGTTGTAATGAATAATGCTATTCATCGCGATGNTTCTCATTCTCATTCTTCATTTCAACCACACATTCTCCAAATAAAATAATATTACACACAAATCAAAAACTTTTCATCACTTTTCCACCACACATTCTCACATCAATCACTATTCCAAAATTTCTATTCACCTAAAAATGGGTTTCAAACAGGGGCTAGAGGAAGAAGAGTGACCTGCAGTCCCTTCAATTTTCTGCTTCCACGTGGCATTTTGGAATCGAATTGTGAACTTCGTGGCGTTGCAATTCCAAGGAGATTAGAGGAGGAAGAGTGACATGTGGTTGTAATGAATAATGCTATTCATCGCGATGCGGTTGAGGTCGGTGTATACAACATTAAATGATTAAACGAGTTACATGACTTTGTATTTAAATGAATCTATCATTTAATGTCATATAATTGTCACATAATTATCACATAGATTGAAACTCAACTTCAGTGGGGATTAATAGCATTACTCGGTTCTAATGGTCCATTTAATTTTCTGCTTCCACGTGGGATTTTGGAATCGAATTGTGGATTTGAAGATTTCTAAATCAGACATTAGTTGTAGACTCCAAATACATTAGGGTTGGACAAGATTTTCGAATCGAATCGGATCGAAATGAATTAAATTGAATTGAGCGGTTCTTCTTAAATTAAATACTCGAACGAATATCTGAATTGAGAATCGACGGGTTTGATTCAATTATCAGTTCTAGATCAAGAGCCGAATTTTTTTAATTTTTTATCTTAAATAAGTCAAATTATTTTTAAAAAAATAAATAAATTACTAACTAATTAATTTAGTCAAAATCTAAAATATGATTTTACTATTTCTAATTTCGAATCAAACCCAACTGAATCAAATCGATCTAAATTTTACCCAAATCTCTTATTCTATTGTAGTGTTGTTTCTACCGTTCTTTTATTGTGAACTAATCGTCTTCGACTTCCAATGATTTTAATGGTCAAATTTATGAACTCAAAAAAAAAGAGGTGCAAAAAATGTCACAAGATTAAACTACGTTATTTTATAAGAGTTAAAAAATTGAATATTTCATAATTGAATTAAAGTAGTGTTGTAATAGAAAAAAATAAAAATTATTGTACGGAACGGTTCCATAATTAAATTTAGACATGACGGTTCCATTTACTAAATACCCGAAAATCTTAGATTTAGTTCGATTCTAAAAAGAATCGAATCGAACCAGACCCGACCCGACCAAGCCCTAAAATACACACTACCACCTTAAAAATTATTTGTCACAAAACATCATTATACTTTACTCCTATCATTTCAATTTATCCTAATTCCGTCCAAATTTTATATTTGTACGTAAAAACATCTGGCAAATTCTCAAAAATCGTTCACCTCTTCACTGGAAATGACTTACACTACATGCCAAGCAACAATCGAGGTGCCCATCGACGCCTACTTTTTTTCACGGGAGACGAACAATGTTGTGCGATTGTGAAATTGAAATTGAGATGAAGATTTCACCGAATATAAACAAACCCTGAAAGATGTTTCCTTAAATGTAAACGCCAATGCCAATCCGAAATGGAAAAATGGAGGATGTGCTTTTTCACCTTGTGCGACACACCAATGCGTCCCTGATATGTGGAGATAATACGTCCTACTTATATTAGATGAATATGAACATTTTAAATGGAGGTATAGTAGCCTATCTGAGATAGATTGCGTTGTGTTGAAAGGGTGTTGCTCATAACATCCCTATCTTTCATAGTTATTGGCACATATTATCCCCGTCTCCAAAGGTTACCTAGCAAAACATGCCTCAGAAACTCGAGATCAAATAAGGTTACATTTATGATTCATTATCGCAACAATTACAATTTGGATCCTGAGTCGTAAATAAGCCGTATTCAAACTTGGTAGATTTATCTCCCTACCAACAAGTAGCTAATTTTACAAAACTAAAGGTCCTCTGCCAGCAATTTGAACTGTAATCTGTTAACATATACATATCGAGCGTAGATCAACTTGGAATGTCCAGCAGCAGTTCTCAAATTCGAGTTCGCTTAGTAACCATATCCTGACGAGATCATAAAATACCTCAGTACCACAAAAAATGGAAGAAAGCAAACTGCAGTTGAGGGGATTGAGGTAGAACAAGTAAATATACCTGAATTGTCCATTGGGTTCACAGCAGGAACTGGTTCGGGCTCCTTGATCTCAACAACTACACAGTCGGACATCAAGAATGTCTTGGCCACTGATGCTGCATGTTCTAAGCAACATCTGACCACCTACACAACATAGAAACTGCTAAATCTCCCAGCAACCAAATAGATAATAGTTACCAAGATGTCAAACGTTGTTTGTTTTAGACATTCTTCTAGTCATACCAGTACCCACGTTAGGCTTCAAAACTGTGTTAGTGACTTTTTTTACTATTTGAATTAATATTTACTGGCAATATATACTAATAAAACTCTAATATTTGCCAAATAATACCATTACAGGATGGCTCCAACCAGCATAACAGATCACACGCGTGGTACATAGAGCACCAAAATCCATTTTTTCCGTTTTATCACATGCTTAATAACTGTCATCAAAGGTCAATATCCTTCCCAACACAACTTCAAGTTCTAAATTCTAGAAACCATTCCCACTGCTCATGTGCCCAAACAAGAAAAAGAAAAGAAAAAAAAAAAAGGAAACGAAAGGAAATAACTTGTAGAGCCTAGCGAGATGATTTAGCCCCTGTTTGGTACACATTAAAATTTTCATTCTCATTCTTCTACTTATTTTCAACCACGCATTCTTCAATAAAGTAATATTTTTCATCACATCAATAACTTTTCCTTCTTTTTCAACCACACATTCTTCATCAATCTATTATTCCATAATACATTCTTCCAAAATAATGTGGCTCAAACACACCCTTAGCTTCAGAAAGAAAATATTCACATCAAATCACCTTGGTTGGATCAATTATGCCAGCAGACATTAAATCTTCATACTCTCCAGTGGCAGCATTGTATCCATATCTTGGATTATCACTAGAGAGAACCTGAACGGATAATAATTTACCAGAAATGTCATATTAGTCATAAAACTTGACCACATTAATCACGATTCACAACAATAAAAGCAATACAAGCACATAGGTAACCACTAGTGAGCAGAAAACAATTAAGTTTTTAAGTTTCTCAATCAGCAAACGTAAGCAACGAAAGCCCAATAATTCATATACCTTCTCACTAACAACACTTCCATTCACACCAGCATTTTTCGCAATCAACTTCAGAGGGTAACTCAGAGCTCTTTTCACAATATCTGCTCCAACCTGCATTTTAGTGGCATTTTGAGTAATAATCAGCAAACAAAACAATTATCAAGTTCTAACATAAAACATCATTAACAATCTTCAAAGCATATCATGGACTTTCTCATACAAAATTTGGAATGTTAACCAGCATCAACTTGCAATAGCACACAAAACTTTTAGGTAAACACTAAGTTGAACTTGAATAGTTCAAAATCATACACCCAGATTTTTTACCTTCTCTTCATCATTTTCAAGGGTTTCCTTAATGGCATCAACCTTGGATGCTAGTCTCAGCAAAGTACATCCACCTCCAACTACAATTCCCTCCTCAACAGCTGCCTGTAAGCCATACATAATCACATATCTCAGGGGTGCATTCTTTCTACCGCGTTCACAAAATAAAATTTTCTATAAATTGAACCATATGGCTCCACCAGTAGCTTACCTTTGTTGCATTAAGAGCATCTTCTACCCTAAGCTTCTTCTCTTTTAGCTCTGTTTCAGTTTGAGCTCCAACCTTCAAGTTGCAATAACAAATCACCAATGCCACCCTTGAAGTAATTCACTTTCTGATATATGAAAATTGCAAATTTTACTTTACTTAAAAAGTTACCTGGATCACAGCTACACCTCCTGATAATTTTGCAATTCTTTCGTTAAGTTTTTCCTTCTCATAATCTTGCTCTGCAGCCTGCTTGAACAAGGATAGGTCAGGGACAAAGACTGTGAACCTGTCAATACAATAATGCAGGCTAAAGGAGAAACAAACGCACCTCAATAAGGTTTCTTATCTGTGCAACTCGCCTATTTACAGCTTCCTGAGTGCTTCCATCACCAACAATTGTAGTAGCATCCTTGGTCAACACCACCTTTGCAGCAGTGCCCAGAACTTCTTTTTCAGCCTTGTCTAAGGTAAGCCCAACTTCTTCCCTAATTACAGTTGCTACATGCCAAGGAGAAAAACTAAATTAACTAAAATATGAATAACTAGAAGAGGGTATGCCAAACAAGTTTATAGAAGAATGAATGCACAAGCTCTGACAGCATCAAACAAATAGCCACTGAGAAACAGAAAAAAGGAAATTAAAAAATTACCTCCAGTTAGAATTGCAATGTCGTCAAGATACTGACTCTTCCTTTCACCAAAACCAGGAGCTTTGAGAGCAGCAATTTTCAAGGTTCCCCTTAGCTTGTTGACCACAAGAGTTGCCAGAGCTTCTTGCTCAATATCTTCAGCAATTATCAAAACAGGATACCCACCTCTAATAGCGTCTTCCAATACATTAACAAGGTCCCTTGCATTTGTTATTTTTTTGTCAACCAGTAGTAACTACGCAAACATATCAAAAGTTAGGAAAAAAGTATTTTTCATTTCTCAAAAAGGAGAAGAAGAATGCCTACCTTGCAGTTCTCAAACTCAACAGCCATTTTCTCACTGTCGGTGACAAAATAAGGAGATATGTAGCCACGATCAAACTGCATTCCTTCCACAACATACAGATTGTTTTCAGCACTTTTTCCCTCTTCAAGAGTCACAACACCCTTCCGGCCCACTTTGCTCATAGCTTCAGCAATCATATTTCCTACTTCGTAGTTATTCCCAGCACTTACAGCAGCAACATCAGCCAGTTCACTATCTTCCACCTGCAATTTATAATTTGCACAAAAACGCAGGGCATTTAGTAAATAAGCCAACCAAGTACCAGGGTATAAGCAAACACAACTCCATAATACAATTATGCCTCAAATTTTCCTGGGAAACTATAAACTGACAAGGTACCTCTTTTGACATTGACTTGAGCTCAGACACTAATGCTTTGGAGGTTTTCTCAATTCCTCTGGTGATGAGGACAGGATTTGCACCAGCTGCCACCACCTAGCACATGAAATCAGAAATTTGAAAAAATTTCCAAATTCTTCAGAGGTTAGCTGTGTAACATTTGATAAACATACCTTAACACCTTCAGCAATGAGACCTTGTGCAAGAACAACAGATGTTGTTGTCCCATCTCCAGCCAAGTCATTAGTCTTGGCAGCAGCTTGTCTCACCAATTTAGCACCAATGTTCTCAACTGGATCCTCCAACTCAACCTGCTCAAGTATCGTGGATGTGTTCTTATAAATGGAACCTCATACATTACATGGGATGAAAATGGAACTGGAAAGGCATTGTGACAAGGTTTTCACTAAGACGTGTGGTGTTATTCGAGGACAATGAATGACTTAGGTTCCAACTGAAGCAGCGTGAATAATACTTAAAGTATCATGACACCACCTCTTGGTAATAAGAGTAAAAATAAATAAATAAATCAGTAAATGGCTTCATCGTAACATGCAATGGTAGAAAGAATTGATAACTAACTATTATTGGGTAAATAATATATTTTAATTCAACAAACTTCAAAAATATATCACTCTTGGATAACAAAGTGTGCACGACAAGTAGTTAGCTACAAATTAAAATAACAAAATAAGGTTATACTAGTAGCCCATCTATCAACCACGTATCTCCCAATGAAAATTATTCAAGAGTTTAACATACCTCTCTAGCCACAGTAACTCCATCATTGACAATTTTTGGGGCACCATACTTGCTCTCTAGAACCACATTTCTGCCTTTAGGTCCAAGGGTAACACCAACTAAATCCGCAAGCTTGTTCACACCAATCTGAAACAAGAGGAACATTATTCAAAAATTTGCACCGCACCAACTGAAATTTGAAATAGTACAGTATATAAGCATCAGGTTCGGAGACTTACTTGCAGTTTCTTAATAGCTGATCCATCCTTATTGAAATACAACTCCTTTGCAGCTGCTCTTATCTGGGAAGAGCATGTTTTCTGGAGAACAATATTCTTTCTCCTTCCAAATGAACTCGAAGTTATAGAAGCCAAAGATGACAACTTGTTTGAAGAAGTTGCAAGTTTGTGATCCCGGCAGCTGGGAGCAGCCAAGGATCCAACTGAGGACATGCCAGTGAAAGTTGACACCATTTGCTCTTGAAACCTAATACAGACATTAGATTTAGCAGTTTCTAGTGAGAAATTCAACAATGCAGGAAAAAATGTAGCAGTTTTTTGAAGGAAGAAACGAGCAAAAATAATGTATTGGCTGCAAGCAAGCAAAGACAATAGATAGAGGGGTTTAATAACAATTAAATTTTGTAACAGGAATTTCTCAATCTTTGCTTGGTAAAATCCTCGGAAGGGAAATTGGATGTTTGGAGCATTTATAGGTCAAGCAGATGAATTCATCCAACGAGTTTTAGAAGATTGACTATTTACATCAGTTTTCGAACTGAATATAGACTAAATTTAACTTTTTTTTCAATTTTATAGAAACTGAGGCTCGAGAGATGGAAAATTATTTTCAGATTGCACTCTTGAGACTTGAAGCAGAAGCTCAAGATATCACTCGTGAAAAGAACCGAACTTCATAAACAAATATGGCTTTGCTCTTCATTATATATAAAGACACCGATTCCAAACAATATCCAATGGCCACGCATTAGAAATTACAAACATAACCCAAAATCCAATATTCTAAAACACGCCATGTTCAATATAAAATCAAAATTATTGAACAGGAAACAGCGAATACAAAATGCAATTACAGGTTATCCATTTCATTTGACGAACATTCTTAGAAGAAGAACAAAATCCATATAACGAATAATGAAAAGGGAATAACTTACAGATAAGAATATGCTGTTTTTGCCGGTGTCAATGAGAAGAACGTTTAAGGAGGTGGGTTTATCCAGAAGCTGGAAGTGTGAGAGTTGAGATAATGGTAGGGTTTACTGTATAACAATTTGAGGAAGAGAGTGAAATAACGGTCACGTTTACTCTTGAAGCATCCACTTCATCTCAGCCGTTAATTAGATCTGCTTGATCGTGCACTAGAAGAACAGTCTAGACTTTATGCCCAACTCTTTTAAGGAATTTATTATCTCCTCATATTTTCTTGACCTTTTTTTTTTCTGGATAATGTTACTTGTACAAAATATTGTACAAAATAGTTGACAAAATAGTCACACGGCGCCCCCTATTGAAGGGACGTCTGCCTCCAATAGGGGGCGCCATGTGGCTATTTTGTCAACCATTTTGTAATTGATTTTGTACTTGTAGCATTACCCTTTTTTTCTTAAGGCGAAGTTCACGTTCCGATTTAAAGGGTGTTTGGTATAGAATAAAATCATATTTTAAGTGAATTGTGATAGAAGTTTTTGAAATGTGTGGTTGAAAAGATGTGAAAATCATGAAAGATGTGGTTGATATTGATCGTTTGATTTTGATTTAAATTAAAATCAGATTTTAATCCGGCTCAAACAGACATTTAAGTTCTTCGACTTAGATATTCTTTTATTAACGACTCTCTACTTTTTCAATTTTTTTTTGCTAATTTCAGACACANGCCCCCTATTGGAGGGGCGCCTGCCTCGAATAGGGGGCACCATGTGGCTATTTTGTCAACCATTTTGTAATTGATTTTGTACTTGTAGCATTACCCTTTTTTTCTTAAGGCGAAGTTCACGTTCTGATTTAAAGGGTGTTTGGTGTAGAATAAAATCATATTTTAAGTGAATTGTGATAGAAGTTTTTAAAATGTGTGGTTAAAAAGATGTGAAAATCATGAAAGATGTTGTTGATATTGATCGTTTTATTTTGATTTAAATTAAAATCAGATTTTAATCCGGCACAAACAGACATTTAAGTTCTTCGACTTAGATATTCTTTTATTAACGACTCTCTACTTTTTCAATTTTTTTTGCTAATTTCAGACACACAACATCAACGTGTCTACTAGTATATAGAACATAAGATAATATTTGAATTCTTGCTCTTTTACGTAATTTTTTTCGTCATTGATGATGGTTGATTGGATGAGTTCTTGTTCTATGTTCCTAATTAATGCCTTCAAATAATTATTGATTTTGAGGCAAAGTTTGGAACAAAAAAGAAGTGTAGTTTGCCATAATATTTTTCCTTTTACATGGATTTGAAGTGTTAAGTTACATCACTTGTTATGCCTTTTGAAAATAATAAAATTATCGTTTTCAGTTTGATTTTGAAACTAAATTCGTGCCTTGTTAAACGGCACTCTATTTGAATTTGGCAACAAGGAGAAAAGATGAGAACTGGACACACAAAACCACGTTCTTACACCGATCTACCTAGATAGCTTAATGATAGAATGAAAGTGAACTAACCCATTTGCAAGAAGTTCCCCAAACTCGTTAGCTTACAACCAACCTAATCACATATTATCGACATCAAAACTCACGTTGCAATGTGACCCATGCTAGATAAATAAGTCTTGACCTTTTTAAACACGAAATAGAAACCACTTAAAAATAAAAGGTTTTTCTTCGGGTTAGAAATCATTTAGCTCCAATTGTGCAAGTAGTAGGGTAAAAATGTACACTCTAGCTACTTGAGCAAATATTTCAATAAATTAAATTTTAGGCATTGGATAGTGTTATTTCCCAACTATCGTGCTCTGTACTAAAAAAGGAACTTTGTGGTACTGTAGATGCAATAATAATCAATGAAATGTTTATGTTCATTTTCCCAATTTTCGCTCCTCCAATCTTCTAATTTCATACATTTCCACATCATTTTCCCCCAATTTGCTATAAAAGCGACGTCGTATCAGACTTTGAATTGCATTATTCTTTCTTCTCGTTTGTAAACTCATATATTTAGAATTTTTAAAGAACCATAAAATTGCAAAATGAATATCAAGGAGGTTCGTTTCTATTTGGAAAATTTGATTTTATCTTCTATGCAATGGAAGACGGATTAGAACTTGGTTCCAAAACAGAAGAGTAAGATGTAAAACTAAGCAACTGGCGAAATATAAAATTGTTAAGAGATGGTTTAAATAAGCGGAAAATGATATTCTACAAATTGAAAACTAGAAACGTGTCTACTGTGTCGAGCTTATTTAAACACAAAGAAATGTCAATCAACCAAAGCATTAACTGTATTTGTATGTGTGTGTGTGAGAGCGATAGCTCAAGTGCATATGAAGTAACAAAAATAAACAAATTTTTCATAATTTATTTATTTGTTTATTGTTGTTATACAAATGGTTTGCCGCTCGATGGAAGAAATGAAGAAGAATAAAGACCATAGGCCATTTTAATGTGTCGAGGTCAAGAAAAAAAAAAGTTGAACTCTGCACTGCGCGGACACGAAAAAGCACGAAGACGCGATCTTTGCACATGTGGAGATCTGGTCTCCGTGCTGTGCGGGGACAGGGTTCAAAGTGAAGCATGGGTCTCTGCGTACACTGAGACTGTACTCCGCGCACTTCGCGGAGTGTGGCACTACGATGCGTTTTGCTAAAAAAAATATTTTTATATTTTTGAAATTACTGATTTATTTCTTCTTTTTTTTTTCCAGAAAATAAAAATTTCATTACAAAACACAACTCTATTCTATACATACATGAAAATCAAAATTCCTTTCAGGGGCAACCCCCACGAAGGGCGTTGTAACGTCCCAAATTTTATTGACTTCAATTTTGAAGTGTTACCGATATCATATCATAATAATATTCGAAACGAAAATGTTTAATTGAAAATTTAAAACTTTTAATTCATTTGAACATTTATATATTGAATCAAATAGAGTCACGAAATTTAGAACATTTGATAAAAGTAAAGAAAACGCAAACTGTCGTAATATAATTTATTATTGAATATTTTTTCAAAAAACTATACTTGGCATCCTGCGCACCGCTCAGTCATCATCCATGTTGACCGATCTAACCCGAAATGCTAAAGTTTTAAAGGAATGAGTAATGTAAACTCCATAGGATGCGTGCGTCCAAAATAATACAATAACTTTTTAAACATAAATTTACATCATTTCATCAAAAGCAATCGGAGCTCAATCGAATACTCTAACACATTTATGTGCAATATATTGAGAAATCCCGAAGGAGATCTCACATTTCATTTCATTTCGTTGAGACGCGCTGGTCAATCAACATTTCGTGAAATAAAGTATGTAGAAAAAAATCATAATATTGCAAGGATATAACAACTTGCACATAGTATCATACATCGTTTGATAATAGAATTGTTGGAAGAAAGTAAGAAATTCACTTTCCCAAAACCTTTTCGCCGTTGTCATGTCTATGTGCCAAGAAAAATGTCAAAATTATATTCTATAATAAAACATGAGTTAACTAATGATTGCCAAACACAAAACAAAATTTTGGATACCTTATGAATTTAGGATTGATTATCCTTTAACGTGGTGCCCAAACTCAATGCAAAATTTGTATATATATGGGCTAAGTCCTTAAATCTAATGGCACCTAATTATGTGTAATTGGTGCTAATTAAATAATAAAACTCTATAAGACGTGTTTTACCTATAAATAAGACGTGTTTTACCTATAATATTAACCTATTTAAATCCTCAAAATCATTTGCTTTCCTATCAATCTAAGCATGGCAAAAATATCTCTATCAATTCCTAAAATCAAGACA
>CAIGRH010007947.1:0-11284 GCA_903798295.1 Fraxinus nigra | reverse complement strand
CAAATCGGAACGAACCGCGACCCTGTGACCCGCATGGATTCGACCCGGATGGGTCAGCGAGCGGACTTGGGTTGTAGTCCAAAATTGTGGGCCGACCCGTAACCGGCCCGGAACCCACAGCGAACGGGCTATTTTCCTCGCGAGCCGTCATCGGGCTCACATGTTGGCCGGTCGACCCGACCCAGACCACCCGGATTGACACCTCTAGTCCTCCCCACTAGTTATTCAACTTCACTACAAATAAAAAAAATGCAATCACAGAAATGCACTAGAATAGACACAATAGGGGGAATGGGTGGTTTTCTTTTTTCAATCTTTCTGTAAGAATTTTTTCTGTACACGAGGAAAAATCCCTAGTTATTAAAGAAAGGATAGAGTAAACCGAACAAGAAAATCAATTTCCAAGGAATAAAAAAATGAAATATTAAATCCACGTTGGGTAAGAAAAAAGTTTTTTAATTGCAGTAACAATGAATTTAGACTACCAAATTTTGAAACTTGTGCACTTGAAATAGGAAAGAGTAATGTTACTTGTAAGCATTAATCATCTATGCGCGACAGCTTCTTACTTAAGATTTTAACTTATTATTTGAGACAACAAAAATACAGAAAATTAATACTTCAAATAATAAGTTGACACATATGATGACTACTGCAGTCGTTGAGTATAAGTTAAAGAAAAATATTCTAATTTGTTGAGATGATGGAGAAAAGGAAGAAATAAGGAAAATAAAAATGAAGTTATTCCTTTGGAACACTGTATTTGCGCCGCCTCCATTCGGGAAAGGACCAAAAAAATGAGAAGACAATGTGATCTAGAGCTTTTAAGAGTCTCTAATAAATTTTGCACACACAAAATGAAGAATGATAAATATACATCTACTTTTACAATGTCAGGTTAGATTTTCTCTTAGTATATTAGCTAATAGCTAGCATAGTTTTCCGGATATATCTCAGCGGGCGTCAATTAGCATATCTCGCCGGCTTCTAACAATAAAACAAAGCAGCTCCAAAAGAACTATTCTATTTCCTCCACGCCAGAAAACTTTATCCGTCGGCTTACCAACGTCTTCTCGTCGTCATCATCATCATCGTCAAAATCAAGTCCATCATCATCATAGAGCATGTCGACGACAACTCTATCATCAAGATTATTTGTTTCAGAGGATCGAGCTTGAAAATGGTCTGTTCTGGCATGTGGAGAGTCCAACTCTACGAGTTGCATTTCTGATTCTATCAGAGCTTTCATTTGAGCCCTCTCCCTGTCTCTTGGATAGTAACGATAGAGGAAAGAGTAGATGATGCAACATAGAGCCATTGGGATCGAGACTGCAATAAAAAGAGCCTTGGCCAAAGATGTAGCATTCTCCCTGTCCGTGGCAATATCTTCAGAACCTTCTGGAAGCGGCTTATAGCCGTAAACATACTGAGCCAGCAGTCCAACAATTGGAGGAGCAAATGATGATAACACGGACTCAAATGATCGGTCCAAAGCATAGACATGCGTTCGTGATTTCTCTGGGACTATCTCTGCAAAAATTGGACTGTCTACAGCATATTATTAAAGCAATTCAAACGTAACCTTCTGAAAGGTATAACACAGCATTATAATTAGAATATATGCATACTTGAATGGTCTCTTTAAGGTATAGTTCTCCCTTCACAAAGTTGGAAATTCTTCTACTAATTCATGGATGTCATTGTAAAATTGCTATGCTAAATATGTGAATTACTACTACTTGGAAAGTTAAAAAGAGAGGGAATATATGAAGTATCAGTTAGAAGGTCTTACTTGTTTGTTGCTGCAGCATTCCAAGATATGAAAAAACCTGCAATTAACAGGATGAAACCATGCAAGAACATTGTAGATGGATCGGTTGGCAAGGACCGGAAAAGAATTGCTGTGAGAGGAATAGCAGATGCCGAGCTTATCTGGGATAGAATTATCCGGCCAGAATTTGGGAGGCGTTTGGATAGGATATCACCCATCCTACCACCAAACAAACCCCCAAGAGAGTTAGCAATTATGAAAACACCTATGAGAATGGCAGTTTTTGAGTGGGAGAAGCCAGTTAACTCCAACCACATTGGTGAAAACGATAAAGCTGACCAGGGAAACGAACCGGTGACACCTTGAGCTACAATAATTTGAAAGGATCGAATCTTTATTACTGATTTTGCTTCATGTATAAGAACCTTAACTTCTTCTATAAAGGATCTGCGAGGAACTTCGTTGCTAGTTCTTACACCACCTTCCGGGAAGTGTGGGTCCTTAGCGAAGATGCGTACTAAAATTCCCACCACCACACTTATTATACCGACTAGATGAAAAGAAATTCTCCAGCCGGGGATTCCCATAAAAATAATTGGTGCTATCAATAATGAAAATAATCCACCAAGAATTGAACCAAGGTTACTGGTAAGCTGTAGCCATCCAAAAGCCATACCACGGCTGCTGTCATCGGTTGAGTCAGCCACAAGGGACTGGATGGCAGGTGTAACAATCGCAAGGCCAATCCCATTCAAAGCTCTAGATACAGCCACCTAGGCAAAAAAGATGAGAAAACATAAGATGGCATCTGACAAGGTTGAAGGGAGAACTTTAGCACTACCAAATTGCCATATAAATCAAAATGCAACTATCCGAGCACACACACATGTAAGTCAACCACCACAACCCCAGCCAACTCACGTCTTTCTCCTAAGCTCTTTCTTTGATGTGGAACAGTCATTTACAGTGATAATGGTAGGTATTAGATCCTATCTAGGGCTCAACTACCCAGACCTGAAATCTTGTCCTCATTATATACAAGGAGGCTAATCTGGCGACTGTAATTAGTCAAATCTAATTTTATGAGCACTAAATGGATCATTTAATCTACGAATACAATGTTGCATACTTGAAATCTTGTCCTCATTATAATGTACACCACCTTCCACAGTCGGTGCCCAAAGACAACTGTCTATCCATATTCCCATTTCAGACAAATCTCATGGTACTCCAGGTTATCCTCCTATAATTTTTTCTAAGAAAACCTTCTACATCAGCAATTTCTCATCATCCAATTATAACATGATTTTTATACTTTTCAATTCTTATGATGAACATTTAACTGCTCATTGTACTTTTACAAACATTATATTACTAAGGCCACTGCTGCCAGTGGACAGTTTTCAGACACTCGCATAATTCATCTCCAAGAAACACCATTTGAATATGATGTAGAATTCTTCAACACTTATATAATACCCAATAATCACTTGTAAACTTAGGCCAATTTGACAGAGATTTTGTTTCTACTTCAACTTCTTGTAGAAGAGTTTCTCGAGGAAGACCAACCTTCTCTAAAAGTGCTCATAGTCAAACAAAGCACTTTCAGAAAATTATTCAAATAAGTTCAAAAGCAGTTTTTTATTTTCAAAAGCCCTAACAAAGGGGCCCTTAGTTGGGCCACAAAGAAAACACGCTAAGAATTTGGGCCATACAAGTTCACTTGCTCATACTGATTGAGAATCTAGACTGAATATGTCATACACATCAAAGTATACATGCTTTAAAAGAACATTTTTACTAAGGATTACAATCAACAAACTAATGCTTGTTTCCAACAAATTTGGAGTTGTGTACTATTTCACCAAGGGTTATGATATGAAAATTTTGGAATTATATTATTGTAATTCACAAAATCAATAAGTATATGAATCTCCTTTAGACAAGAAGTGACTCCCAAGTTGACTTCGACCCACCAAGATAAGTACCGCAATTACGTACAAATTAATAGTGTTGGGACCAAACTAATTTTATTATTATGAGGAGGTTATAACTTAATATAAGTTTAGTTAAAAAAAAAAAATTGTTTTGACTTAGTTATCCTTAGTGCAAGTGGTTTAGAGGTAAAGCATGCACTACAGTAATGATTAATATATGGAGCATGCCAAATCCAAGGTATAGAAATTGATAAAAGAGATAGACATAGTTCCAAAAAATACTACATGTATCAATGTGATGTTGGAAATATGCAAAGTCATCTTAACAATTTGCGTTCTCTTTAATGTTTCTCTTTGACTGTAAATTCTATAAATACATAGTATAACATAACTCATGCAATATACAAATAANCTTAGTTATCCTTAGTGCAAGTGGTTTAGAGGTAAAGCATGCACTACAGTAATGATTAATATATGGAGCATGCCAAATCCAAGGTATAGAAATTGATAAAAGAGATAGACATAGTTCCAAAAAATACTACATGTATCAATGTGATGTTGGAAATATGCAAAGTCATCTTAACAATTTGCGCTCTCTTTAATGTTTCTCTTTGACTGTAAATTCTATAAATACATAGTATAACATAACTCATGCAATATACAAATAATTCCAATGTGGAGTTTATTCTTATTTATAATTGGCCAAAGTTGGGACTAAATTTTTTTTATCACTACATGGAGGTTATTCCTGTATCACTGTATAGAAGTCTTATGTAGCACTAATGCAATAAGAGCTCAATCTTCTTTTATTCTAATTTCAGGGTTAATTATTTATGTATTTATGCAGCCTGTGACTAAATGATGCCACATACTCCAGCACGATCGTAGTAGTAGCCGAGATGATGAGCACTTTGCCCTACGTATCATAATTCGAGGTTTACTTAGTTGTGTCAGAATAAAGTGATCTTACCAAGACAACACGTTATAATGCATATGCACATTGACAGTATACCATAATGCCTTCAAGTTTGCATGATTTGTGTTGGATTTTGATACCCAATAAATTCGGGAGATGATTTAAAACAAATGACAGATAATTTATCGACCCCATAGACTTGACTCGACCCGGAAACAGCCAACATTTTTTTATGGCCCAAGTTGGAGTTGGATTAAGTTGTTTGAGGTGATATTAGATTGTTAGCCCATTTGCCTTGTTATTATGTTGGCCCATTTAAGTGGATGTCTTGGCCCAATTTACCATATAACCTAAATTGATGTTATATATGCAACCTATTCTCACAGCCGGGTGTGTGAGTGAAAGTTGCAATAGAGAGAGTTGAGTGAGGCAGCTGAGGGTTGGAGTTTCTTGAGTGAAATTCAACCATTGTTTTCTCTTCATCCTTCTCTCCTTCATGTTATTGCAAATCACCACCCCCTTTGTGTCTTTTGTGGGTTAGAAGAAGGGTAACCGGAGTGGGTAGAAAGAGGCAACCGAAGGTGCAATGTTGTCGGTCGAGCCGAGGTCCGGTAGTGTCCACTTCGAGATTTTTCTGAGCCTGGATTCAAGATCTCTCGAAGCTTCCGCACAACAATTTGTAAATATCCTTAATTTCATCAGGGAGTTTCCTTAGTGATTCAAGCAAAAAATAAAAAATAAAATGTATCAACTAAACATAATTGGAGCTTTCAACTTGGAATTTGGAATTCAAACAAAATCCTAATACCAAAGAAACTTTCTTTTACTTCCAATTCCAACAACAAAAATATATATATCCATTTATTATAATGAATAGCTAAAGGAAATCTAATGATGAATCAGTTCTATCAAAATAATAATAACAGAAGAATTCAAAGATTATTCAAATTCCTAAAACATAATCAAAACTATCAACTACACAAAGTGAAGAAAATGATTAAAACAAAGTAAAATAACACCCACCTGGAAGAAAGTGGAGGAGAAGGCAACGAGGAAGGTAGCGGCGGCCCAAAGGAAAGCCCCGTAAGCAATTACATGAGCCCGGTTGTGTCGAACAGCCAAGTAAGTTGCTAGAGGGTAACAAATGCACTGAACTATTGACCTGAACAGGGTCAATGACCCGAGCCCATCCGGGTTGATGTGGAGTGCTTCTCCTACCTCTTTGTATACTCCAGGTAACAATGATTCATCTGCTCTCTCCATTATCCCCGCTAGATATACGAGCACTAGCGTCAACGTTTCGGGTTTCATTTACCCCCCTTTTTTCTGCGATTTTTGGTGGATTTTTTTGATGATTTTGTGAAGGGTTCAGAGTGTGATTTCGGGGATCTTGATGAAGCGTGGCGGGCGGAGGGCGGGGCCGCACCAACCTTCCCACATTAGTATGACCATTCGAATTTTTTTTATTTATTAAAAAAAAACTCTTTTTGCATAAAAATTGTTAAATCAAATGAAAGAAATCTCTTGACCTTTATAATAACATCAAATATATCCCTTCGCATTTGAGAAATCATAATAAAATATTAATTTTGAGGCTGTGTTTGAGCCACGTTATTTTGAAAGAATGTATTTTGATGAATAATGTGTAATTAAAAAAGATATAAAATTATTAATGTGATGAAAAATATTATTTTATTGAAGAATGTATAGTTGAAAATGAGTAGAAGAATGAGAATGAAAAAAATTACGTGTACCAAACAGGGCTAAGTATCACGTACACCTCCAACTACATTTTGAATCCCAATTATATAAAAATGAGGTTGATGTGCCGAAAATTTAAATGTTGATTTAATGTTAAAAGTATACTCGCGAGAAAACAAAATAAAAAGAAAATAATTATTAATACATTCTTCTAACTATTTTTCTTTGAATATTACTTCATTTCTTTTGGCAAATTGGAATATGACAATTTAACTCGGTCAAGTCAGAGCATATGCTATATCTCTGTATATTAAAAGTGGCTATGAAACGAAAGGTTAACGGAATTTCTTGTTCCACCGTTAACTTTAACTGATTCTGTGAAGTACCAATTAAGTCACCCTTTGTACCCATTTATCTTCTGCCTGTTGGAGTTCCATTATATAATCGTATTGTTCTTGAAAATGGTGTTTTGGATCCAAAAGAAAGCTACTCACCTGCTGGTATGATACCGGATCTTCTTGGTCCAGTTCAGGTTGGAAGCCGCTGGTGTGGTTCTTCTTCTTAAAAACCCTGCAGACTGCCCACCCATCTTCCTATTTTGACAGTATCCAATGTTTAATCTCAGTATATGTAGCAGAAAAATAGAATTTAAATTTCTAGATATGTAAGAAAAAATTGCAATCTTTGTCCGCGTTATTACTGAAAACCTGCACACAGGGGCGGATTCAGCACGTTCGCCTCCTTCGCCGGAAAGTGCAGTCCGATCGTGTGTGGAAGCGCGGTGGACGAAGCTTCAGTCTGGGGAAGGAGGTAAGGTTTTCAGCCTTTTGTGTTTGTTTGTTGTGCGCCAATTTGGGCCTTTTAAAAAAAATTGGCCCAAACCGAAACCAATCCATCTAATATCAGTCTGCTTGACAAATGACAAATCAATCTATTTCCTCACACAATTCACAATGGAAACGAAAAGCTCAAGAGTTGAAGACTGAAGACCGCAAGAGCTGCAAGACGATTTGGCGACAGGCAAACTACGAAGTCGATGGCCGAAGGCGAAGGGTAAGGGTCAAAGGGAGCAGAAGCATGTGACGCTTGATCTCGACTCGGTGACGGTGAGCACTTGGCTAACTTGCTTGGGTAACTTTTGTGTTGCACATTTGAAATTTGCTAATTATTACTTGCTGCTGGGCATATTTTGTCGATTTATTCTGTGACTGTGAGTGTGAGACCGTGTAGTGTAGACTGCAGACTCAAATTTGTGTGCCTTGCTGCTGGCTGCCGCCTTCCTAATTTGCTTGCTTGGGTATTTTTTTCCTTGGTTTTTATTATTTGTTAATTGTTAATTTGTTATGATTTATGTTTATGAGTTAATTGACAAATGATAGAGTTTATGAGTTATTTTTGGATAATTTTTTGTTGATTCTTTTTCCTGTTAGAACATTTTTTTACGGGTATAATTGGCTTGATATTTTTCATGTTAAAATTATTTTTTCATTTTATGTTTTGTTTATGGGCATTGGGAAAAGAATTAATCTTGCCTATTTTGTGGGTTAAACAATAGCTAAAATAAAAAATTTGAACTGATGTGAATACTACTCACAACATGAGAAATTGATAGTTAATTGGTTAACACTGTTAATTGGTTCTCAATGGACTGGCTTATGCTAATTATTAGTTGAGTTATTAGCAATCTAAATTTGGGATTGGAGAGTAGTGCTTTCGAGCTCCTTTGAGAAAAGAGTTTGAATTATTTGAGTTTTATTATTCAAAAAGTTAACAACAAAATAGATATGACTAATGACTAATGATGCTTATTAAGTAAATTAAACTTTATTTTTTAATAATATGTCTGTCACTGATTAGGTTGTAGTGCCCATGACATGGGTGATAGATTGTTTGCACAACGACTGGACTGCACTCAAAGGGCTTAACAATGGTTTTGGAGTTCCTTGACATACGCATTACTTGAGATTTCAAGGTCTGACATCTATACAAACAACAGAAGGCTAAAGGAGCAAGCAATAGGTGATTATTTGGAGTTGAGGAATATGGTAACTAATCATTTGAAGGACTTTGGTCCTTGTAGAAAGGAAAGAGAAAATTACGTGCCTTGCTATAACGTGTTTGCAAATTTGCTGGCTGGTTTTCAAAATGAGGAAGAGTTTGATCGGCACTATGAAATATCACGAGATCGACATCATTGTTTGGTTCGGCCCCCGAAGGACTATAAAATTCCTTTGACTTGGCCAACTGGTAGGGATGTTACATGGAGCAGTAATGTGAAGCTCACTAAAGATCAATTCCTTTTGTCCAGAAGCATGACAAAAAGGTGTTCTTAATTCCTTGTAATTTGTAACTTGGTAGTGGATTTTTAAATTTCTGGCAGATAGATCATCTCAAGACAGCTCCCATTTCTCCAAAAAAATCACTATTCAAAACTTCATTTTCACAAAATAATGCCATCAAACAGGGGCATAATTGCATTTAAGATGAAATTGTGATTTTTATTATTTCTATCATTTCATATACTTTTAATCTACTTCTCATGAACATCTATATGAAGTTTAGTTTGTCAAAGCGTTACTGATGTTGTTGAATGAATTCCAGGGCGTAAGCGCTCTAAAGCTAACTGTGATTTAATAGATGACATCCAAAGATTTTTAGACATGAGATCTGTTGGTGCTTTTCGATCCAATATCATGAGAGAGTTTTTAATTTGGGCATATTTGGAATTTTTTTTTTTCTTCTAATGCAATGGGGACATCACTAATAGAAACGTGTTATTTTGTTTTACCTTACGATTAGATCATGAATAGAAATTTTGACATCAATGTCATCTTAATACTGCGATTAGATATATATTTTGTCCCTCACAATGTTTCTGTCTGATGGTATATGATTCTTTTTCTAAATCAATTAATTACGAAACCTTGATATTGCAACAATAAAATATGGATGTATTGTGCACTACTTTACTTATGTTAATTTCTGTGTGCTGATTAAATTAACGACGCTGAAGCCAGAAGGCAGCTCATAGTTGAAGGACTCTTGGTGCCGTATGTTAACTATATATACATCATTTTCTATTTTCCCATTTTATGTCAAGGTTGGATTGAGATGTTGGTGAAATGGTTTAAGTTTTTAAGACACTGAAATAATTGATTTTGAACCTATACAATGCATTATATTAATAATGATTTTATCTGTCAGATGGGTTGTTTCTTATTGAAGTTGACAGAGTACTAAGGCCAGATGGTTACTTTGTTTTAACCTCACCTAGAAGCCGGTAGCAGAGAAGTTCCACGGACGCTAAGAAAGGAAGCATTGATACTCTATTTGAATAATTCACCCAAAAACTTTGTTGGAATATTTTGGCACGGCAAGAAGAGACTTTCATCTGGCAGAAAACTGTAGATGCTCAATGCTATACATCTAGGTGACACAAGTGGCTTTTACTTATTCTTGATTTGTCCTTTACTTCTTCGGTCGGTCTCTTCATACATGTTCTCTGCCTTTGTTCACTTATCCCCTAGATCTCTCCTCCATTATCGTAATATTATTTGTTTTTGGTTCTTTTTTAGCAAAAGAGGCACTTTACCACTTTGTAAAGGAGATGATGTCAAATCATATTATCAACCTCTTCCACATTGTGTAAGTGGGACAGCTAGCAAGTGGTGGATCCCAATTCTGAAAAATTCTTCTTGCGCTCTTCTGAACTTGAAGTCCATGGTAAGTATTACTNCCTTTGTTCACTTATCCCCTAGATCTCTCCTCCATTATCGTAATATTATTTGTTTTTGGTTCTTTTTTAGCAAAAGAGGCACTTTACCACCTTGTAAAGGAGATGATGTCAAATCATATTATCAACCTCTTCCACATTGTGTAAGTGGGACAGCTAGCAAGTGATGGATCCCAATTCTGAAAAATTCTTCTTGAGCTCTTCTGAACTTGAAGTCCATGGTAAGTATTACTATTTCAATACCAGTTTGAATCTATTGTAGTCTGCTAGAATAAGCTGCTTTCATGTAAAATTTACAAATGAATGGCATATTGATTCAACTGGCATGTAGAATTTGATCCTGAAGATTTCTCTGAAGACATGGAGTTCTGGAGATCTGCTTTAAGAAATTATTGGTGATTGCTTGGATGTGAATACTACTCACAATATGAGAAATTGATAGTTAATTGGTTCTCAATGGGTTGGCTTATGCTAATTATTAGTTGAGTTATTAGCAATCTAAATTTGGAATGGAGAGTAGTGCTTTCGAGCTACTTTGAGAAAAGAGTTTGAATTATTTGAGTTTTATTATTCAAAAAGTTAACAACAAAATAGATATGACTAATAACTAATGATGCTTATTAAGTAAATTGAACTTTATTTCCTTGAGCTCGTGAAGATTATAATCCTATTTATTTTAAGGTTTAGCACCATTAATACAGAAAACTTCTTGAAATGAGTGATATAGATTATGATTTGCTCGTGCTGTAGAGTTTGTATTTAATGAAGAAACTTCTGATGTAGAATTTCGTTTTCATTTTAAATTATATTCTTCACAATGTGGCCAAAGACTTTAGTTCTTAAACGATAAGAGAACAACAGTCGGGTTTAAATAGTTTTTGTGTGATGATAACAAATTAATTCTTAAATAAAATTACTAAATATAAACTAAGCAAACGTGAATTGCACGTTGCTTACACTTAGTATTTCTCATAAATGTTCCTACCAAGAATTGGGAGGCTTAGAGGTCGGCATGAAGAACTAAATTATGTGACGGTCCAATATAAACGTGTCATGTTAGGATTCGACGAAGTCAAAAAGTATTTGAATTTACACTAATAACAAAACAACTTTAATTGTAGCTAATGATCGTCAATGCAAATTTCATTAGTGATCACGCTACTAGAAATCAATATTATTCGTGATTTAGATGAAATTAATCACAACAACTTTGGAGATTACCGTGG
>CAIGRH010007870.1:0-10317 GCA_903798295.1 Fraxinus nigra | reverse complement strand
GGGAGTAGACGTCTTTATACCGAAAAATCATACTAAAATTTTCTAATTTCTATCTATTTAAATAAATTATTTACAATGTGCGGTCAAAGTTGGACAAATTACGACTGCGATAGGATCACGGAGCTTAAGCAAAACTGTGGTCCGTGACACCATGACCCTGCAGGGCACGGAGTTGTAAATGGCAGGACAGATTGAGTCCACTAACCACCACAACCTGCCCGCGACCCAGGGCTGGGACATGTGGTGAGTAAAGTCACCTGGCAGAACATAACTGGGCACTGCCCTCCGCCACAATGCGGGGTCACCTTCACGGAGAGGTTAAAGCCGTCAACGAGACACCATGCAGAGTCGGAGAAAATAGATATATTAAAACTTATCATCAATAACAATCTGTTTAAATGTCCAACATAAAAACAATTTAGAATAAAGGGGCTAACTTTGACCTTGATAATTATGACAACAAAACAAGTACAGGAACGGAACGAATCCAGGTGAGAATCTCCGCTTTTGCCATTATTTTGCTTGCAAGATTTCTCATATATGAGAATAGAGTAAAAGCTATAGCTATTTATGAGAAAAAGAACGTTATAGTGCATACACCAGTCAAAATATTCTATAGTCTAGCAGCACGGAGCTGTTGCTTAAGCAGAGGCCTGATATACTCGTGATAGCCATCAGGTATATCCGATTCGTTCAGAGGATCCTTCCATGCTGCGTCGTATAGTTTTGGATATACATTTCCATCATAACGCCCAAGGATTGATCCGAGGTAATGGTCGGTATAGTTGAACGCATCAACAAGAGCTATAACATTTGGACGAACCTATAAAACAAATCACGAGTTCAAAATTAAGAAAGTGTCATTTTCCAGGATCCCATAACTAGAACAAAAGAAATCTGTAATGTTGGTTGCTAGCCAGTAGCGCTTCTGGCAACTCAAGCACCAACAAGCTTTCAGTTTAGTTGCAGCAGTCCGGTTTCCATTCTTTCTTTTCTTTTCTTTTTCATTTTTCATTTTTTCACTTCTTTGTTATTGGAAATAATGGAAGAATGGCCTTTTCAACATTCATTAACATTCTAGCAGAAAATTGGGAGAAAACCACCCACAATGGCCACTGAAAGATCGGGGATTAAGTGTTCCATTTTCGAAATTGGGGACCAACACTCTAATTCTCACAACAAAATTTAATGACAAACCTGAGAATACAAGGCTCTGAGCTGATCATTAGCAAGTGAAGCCTGCTTAGGGCTTATGCAACTGGTAGCAATGAAATCACCCTGGTACTTGTGAAGGAGGAATAGGTAATAGATACCGCATAGCACCTCTAATTGTTTCTTGACCCCTTTACCGGGAATGTCTTGTTGCAGCTTCTCAATAAACCTACATAACACGAATGTTTTCTTAACGTTCTAAAGCAGATATCAAGAAAAAGAGAGATCGGCATTCTCACTATTTTAACCACTCTTTATTTCACCACCTTGAAGAGAAATAGACAGACAAATAAAAGTTGGTTCTAATTCGTCCCACAATGAAAGCTGTTGTAACGAGAGGCGCAGAAAAAACTTCAAACATAGTTTTGCCAAAAAAATTAAGGAGTCCAGGGAAAAAAAAATATATGGAACGTAAATGTCATGCAGTGATAAAACTACTGCAGTCCCAAGTTATCAATTCAAAGGCTACTTCTAAGAACTTGAGAAACAAAGATTAACGTGCTTCTAATCCAACTAGATTTAGTTCGACACTTAAAAAAGACATGCATGGCTGGAGAAAATGGAACTCGTCCATGTGTTATGTAAAGAAATAATTAGGATTGAATTCTTATATTTTGTAAGCAAAAGAAGCATCAAAAGAAAACTTACTTCGAGACAACAATTAATTGGCAGTGAGCGACTGCTACCTCAACCAAATCAGCTGATAGCTCAGCAAAACCTGAGTGGAAGAAAAACAAGGAAAAATTAGAAAATATTTAGAAGCCTTGAAGAAATCAAATTTCAAATTCAAGAAGAATGTGTTCTTGATTACAAAGAACGCACATACAGAAAGCAATCAAAAACATAATGTTTAGGTGACTAACGGATCATTTAAGTTTACAACCTGACATACTAAATGTTAACAAGGGTAAAATTAGATTTTAAAAAATTCATTCATGTCAAATGGAAGTACCTTCTTCTGGATTGGTGAACTTGCTCAGATTTTGAGCACAAGCAACAGACATTCTGGCAGCCCTAGCCTCAAATGCCTCCAATACTACGCTAGGCTTTAGCCAGTCTACAGCTGCATGACATCAGGCAAGAAATCATCAAACTTGCAGTTGTGGGTAGGTTATGTATGCATTGTAACTCGAAAGAGTGGTTTTTGGGGCCTACTTCTATATGGGTACCATTATATTGAAACATGGAAAGCCAGGTAAATGCTTATATGAGCAACAGTAATAGGAAACATCAACACACTTCTAGATAGCCATATCATGTGAATCATCTAATACTCTACTCATACTCAACTCATTGCTTATAAATAAGTTGGGAGAGATGAACTTGAAATAAAATAGAATCTCATAATTTTTTTAAAATAATCTCAAGAAGAAAAGTACCATTTTGTGCATCAGAACGGCATTGCATTAGATGTTCAACTCGTCCCATATAAGCTATCGTACCCACTGGCTTTTTCCCAGTTCCCAGTTGTGAAACTGTCTTCATGAGAAACCTAGCAACCTACAGAAGGAACTCAATAATTTATCACCAACCCCATGATACAAGAAATGTTGACATTCAAATGATAAACAATGAAGTGAAATATTGAAAAAATATGAACATTCAAATTTAGTTGCCATGTAAACTAAATGACCCATCTGTCACCTCCAGCCGAAAAGGTGCACTATACTGCTATTAAATGTAACTAATGTCAAAGAGAAGAAGAATATAACACAAGGTAGTCAATACACAATGCTAACTGGTCTTTTTCCACAAGTAACCACCCATAAATTCGTCAAAACATTTTGATCAGGCAATTTTTGCAAACATCAATAGTGGGGCACCAGTTTAGAACTTTTGGCTCAATTGAGAGATCCTTCTCAAAAAATAAAATAAATAAATAAAGCGCTCTAGCAAAGACAATGCATCAGTTTTATAAGATCAATTGAATAACAAAAAAAACTACGACCTAAAGGTTCAATACAGAGTTTTTCATAATATACGTGAGCCTCGTATTAGTCTTTGGCTTAATTACATATGAATCTTTATATTTGTAACCGGAAATTGAAAATAAGAAGAGAAGGAAAAAGTCGAGCATATCAAATGCAAAAGGAGAAGATAATGAAACTTAGGACCTGTTTGAGCCCATTTTTTAGGAGAATGGATTTTGTAATGGTGATTTTTTGGTGATTGTGTAAAATTATTTTATTGAGAATGTGTGGATAAAAATCATTTCGAGGAAAAATGAATTTTTAAAGAATGTGGATCAAATAGGGGCTTAGGTTACTATGCTAAATATATTTCACTTCTCTCTACCAAACGAGAGTATCTTTTTAATCTCTACAAAACTATTTACATTTCAATAAACTCCGGTCATATGCAGAAATAAATTCTTATCTACAGCAAACAAAAGTCTACAAGCATTATTTGGATAAAGTGAAATGAATTGTAAAAAGAAAGTATAAGCATACATCATAGAGCATACCTGTAGAAGCAGCACAATATTGTCTCCTTCATATGTACAAGCAGGAACATAAACTGCAAATAACTCTGGAAGTCCACTGCTACAGAGGTAACCATGGCCTCCACATAATTTTCGACATTCTTCGATTCCATCCTAAAATTACAGAAAAATTGAGATACAAGAAACATATTAAACTGATGGTTTGCAGATCAATAGAATTAACGAAATAAAAATACTTATTAGCATTCTTAGAGAGTGAAACTTTAAAAATCAGAAGATAATGTAGAATTGGAGAGTTGACAGGAAAATGGCATCATCGTGCAGTACCAATCCGATAAAACTTCCTTACTCAAAAAAATGACAAAAGATTTTGAAAAATCTAACTAATAAAGCAAAGCAGCAAAGCGCAATCACTAGAGTAACAGATCAATTCCTAAGAATCTTCTGGTGGAAAACCCATATGCTACAGATGATGAGGATTATCACGAAAGTTATGTCATGAACTCTAAAGATGAAAACAAGCTTTACACGGTCATGCTAAACTAACACCACTTACTGACCACCCAGTCTTTATACCAATCAAACTTGAAATTGTACAGAATGAAGTGAAACTTTCCTTAATCAGTATAACCTCACTCCAACTACTAAAGAGCACATGGGTATGCACAATCTTCCACACATTTGTGCACACACATTGGGGGTTAAAGAAAGTTTTATTACATACAGCAGTGACAGAAGTAGTCAGAGACTTCAACCCTGCAGTGCATGCATGAACCTCAGGCAATGTTGAGAAGTCATTGGCCTGCAGTCTCTGGGTCACATCCGTGTATAGCCAATTTAGCCATTCACCAACAAATCTGAAGGCATAAGCAGAAGCTAGCAAAGGGAAGAGCCTACTTTGCTGAGTTTTGTAGTCAATGACCTGTAAACCAAAGAGGTGCCAATGTGGATTAATAATTAAGTTTACTTCCAAGATAAGTATACATTGCATAGTCATAAACCAAAGTTAAATACATGAAGCATGCAATGAACAAATTTATGAAGCACCAACACTTTAAAGCATTCAGTTCATACCACACACTTGTCCTGTCAATCAGCATAATACTAAACATCAAAGTCCATATTACAGTAAGTAGTTGGTATTCCCTCACCAAATATTGAATCACATAAATGACTACCAATTATTGAATTAAATAATTAAACGCTACAAATTTTCTGGTTATATAAATAGTAAAAACTCCATTTTAGCATCCTTATTAATTGATATTTTGTATAAGTGGAACCTGAATTTGTACGCTAGACATATGAGAATGGGGGACAACAAATGCAGAGAGACACAAGTAAAGCATTATGCAGCAAAAGATCCCAAATATGACAACATGCAAATGCATAAGATATTGTATGGTTCATTGACAATAATTTTGAGCTTTGATGAGTAAATGACTTAACTCTGATTAGACAAGAAATTTCCTTTTAATTTTGTATTATTTATTTATTGTATATAGCACAAATGAGAAATATACTAGTTCTTTTAAGTAATGATGGATACTTAATTGTTGACTACAAACAGACACGAACATAAATTGGGAAATCTACTTCTTGTCCCTAAAACTTCTCGGTATCACGTTTGTAATGTGACGAGTATTACATAAATGTCACGTGTGTGGGTAAAAAGAGAGAATTTAGCCAGGAATATGTGGAATAACAAGGACGTAACAAAGTGCATGCAGAGGAAAGTGTGTCCAACACAAACATATAATTTGAAAGGCTTTCTTTTATTAAGTGGGCAAGTGCATCACATCTGTAACAACTGCAGCTGAGGCATGTATTGGATTCAATACGGTTATGATTAAGAACGTAGCAGAATTAATGTTGGACACAATGACTCATTGACTTGACTGGGTTTTGAATTGACTTTAGACCGGTTAATGATACAAATTGAACCAAACGATCACATATTTAACATAAAAATTATGTTTAAAAAGCTTTTTCCTTATCAGTAAAAGAAGCATGCCAAGGAAACATTTCAAGCTAGTCCACACTATTCAAAAAGTAACTTTTAGGCATCTAAAAGCACTCCAGAATACCTGAGTTTCAGGTCCACCATTCTGTGATCCGAATTGCCTACGGACAGCACTATACCTGGTAGCAATACAAACAGCTCGTGACAAAGCACATGAAGCGTCAGCTACAATTGTTTGTCGGACATATACCATGGTCCCATAGACCAACTGCCGGGGTACATCAGATTGCATATATTTTCCTTCCCTTGTAATCTGTGAAACCCTACAACGTTCATGAAAAAATTTGAGTCGTACATATTCATACTTCCTAATGAAATACACATGAATGAGTTAATGGTAAATGGATAGTGAAACTAAACTTTGGTTATCACTGAAATGATCGAACGACTCCACATTGTTAGCTAACTGATAGAAAACCTTTTTAATTAAAAAATGAGGAAAGCAAATGTAAAAGAGATTTGCAATAGTAATTGCCAAAGCTGGCAGAAGAAACACAATAATACTTTTAATATATTACCTTCATATCTACATTAGAAGAAAAAATTCACCTACAGTCCCTAAACTTTCTTTAATATGAGCACATAGGTCTGCGTTCTAATTTTCTTGGTATAGAGGTTCCCAAACTTAAAATTTTGTACTGAGGCAGTCCCACATAATGTTTTCCATCCTAAAACCCCATTAAATCTTCATGTAGACCATGAATACAAAAAGACATCAAACTAATGCGCGCACGACATCAAAGGAAGAATTAAAGTTTGCCTAAAAGCATGGCCTTTCGAAGTGATTCTCGTCTTCATCAATTACACAAAAATAGGAAAAACAATCTAATAGTTTTACTTTAACCATTAGAAAATTAGACGGAGGTTCCTTTTCTAGGCCAGCTACTATGAAATTTACCTTCTTCATTTAGCTAACAATCAGGAATCATCTCCTCTTGATCAGTCTCTCATTTACATAAGGGAACTTGCATTTCTTGTACAAATATGGAATGAGAATTCTCATTTTTTGTTAGATATTCTTATCTTGCAAATTGTCCAGGGAATCCATTGAAAATACAATTCTACCTTCACATACAAACAAACAACAATTTCAATATAGGTGTCTCAAAATTCTCCACTTCTGGCATTTTGCATGCCTGCAATCGCATTGGCACTTGCACAAAAAAATTCAAAGGTTTTTAACAATAAACATCTAACGCACAATATGCTTCGAAATACTCATCCCCCCATCACAGGACTGGTTTGTAAATATTCATATACTATCCTGAATAGAAAAATAATTAATATCAATCTTTGAGGAAACGTTTAACTCGAGATTCACCAATTTAAGCCAATGCAAAATAACTAAACTTGAATGGAAGCATACCTCATCAACATTTGGTCTCTCGGAATACGTACATGATCAAATCTTAACACACCATTGTCCATGGTATTGTACGCTCCATTTCCAAATTTTGTCCCAATATCACCAAGGGTTATTCCTGGAAGAGGAGTATGGTCCTCCAAGTTCCGTAGTTGGACAATAAAGCCTAGACAGTATGAATACTTAGACTAACGAGTCCAAGAAGAAAACTGGATATCAATGTCAATATAGGCTATATTCTTACCATGAACTCCTTGGTCTTTACCATCTGTAATGAGGCGCGCATAAACAACAGCATGGGTGGATACTTTACCTAGTCCACCAGGCCACCACTATTAAGAAAAAAAGACAGAGAATAAGCACCAGATTCAAGAAAATCAATGAAGAAAACAAAGAATCATAATTATACTGAACCATACATGATTGAACTCCGAATAAAAAATAAAAACAGAAGTAGATAAAAATTTAAAAAAAAAACTGTAGTACAATCACCAGATTCGAAGCAACAAAAGACCTCTCCTAATTTTCAGCAAGAAAATGAAAAATTACAGACCTCTTATGGGCCATGTTACTTACTTTGCTTGAAGTCAATGTCGGACTATGAATTATGAATTCATCAGTCTTAGGGTCAAATGTTGCAGTGGTTTCAAGACCTTGTACATTGGAGCCATGACCAAGTTCAGTTTGTGCATAGCAGCCAATGATTTGCATCTTATAGGCCAAGGGCAACCATTTTTGCTGCTGTTCATCAGTGCCCTGNCACCAGATTCGAAGCAACAAAAGACCTCTCCTAATTTTCAGCAAGAAAATGAAAAATTACAGACCTCTTATGGGCCATGATACTTACTTTGCTTGAAGTCAATGTCGGACTATGAATTATGAATTCATCAGTCTTAGGGTCAAATGTTGCAGTGGTTTCAAGACCTTGTACATTGGAGCCATGACCAAGTTCAGTTTGTGCATAGCAGCCAATGATTTGCATCTTATAGGCCAAGGGCAACCATTTTTGCTGCTGTTCATCAGTGCCCTGTCCCTTTATGGCAGGTACAAACATTCCCTACACACCAGAAAAGCAAGTGAGTCACAAGGATGGAGCATTTTATATCAGGAGGACCTAGAAAGTGGTAAAAGAACTTAGTGAGGATTGGACAATATTGAAAAAGAGAGGCCTCTTTGAAAATTTTCAGGATTATGATCTGTTTTCGAAATAAGGTATATAGTACCACATATCAAAAGCAAAATATGTGCCTGTTTACCTATATGTCAAACATTTATAGAAATCAAATGGAAAAATAGGAAAACAGAACATATATATTTGTTACATTTTTTCTAAGATAGAAAGTAACTCAAAACATGGATTCACATTGCAAGAACACAGAACATTTTCTCACTTAAGTTTATCCAATTTGAACTACAGTTATCAATATGTGGCCTATGCAAGTGGAAATGAATGGCAACAATGTGACAGCTATACAATAGATACGAGAACATAGAAAGCAAAAAGATAAAAGAAGCTACCCAGTGAAGATCAGTAAAAGCGGGTTCATCCACATAAAACCTTAATTTTGATGCCTCTTCTTCTGCAATAATTAAAACAACGAAGTTGTGAGATGAAAGATAATAATTTTATATAAGAATTGAAAAAACATCAAAAGCTAAGTAAAGTGTTACCAGATAGACGAAGTTCAATAATTCGTTTCCATGCATAAGCTGCCTTCCTAAGAGTATTCTTAAACAATTCTTTTCTTGGGAGCATAGTTCTGTCGTCCTTCCGGAAAGCCTGGATCTCATAATAGCAAATTGTTATCATTTAAACTTCCAGTAAAAGAAAAAAAAATAAAAAGAATCCTTTTATCAAAATTCTAAAGCTCTTCTTTGAGATAACTGATAAGTAACAGCATAAGAAATGAAAAAATGCACAGCACTAGATATCATTGTAAATCACGTACAAGTCAACATTCATAACAAATAATAATCTCACTTCATCAAGTACTCTTTAAGATATAAACATTTAAAACTTGGTCAATTCCAACAACATTGTTGAACCGAAATACTCTTCATTCTTTTCTAATTAAAGGTTTCTTGAAATTCTTGAGAATTACAGATTCCAAGTATTTCAACCAAATTATTTGGTTACTCAGTCAATTCATATATAATACTTCCATGTTCAAGTCCATCCCCAAATCTCCACATCCATCTATCCAAACAAAGCCTCGCACAATCCCCTTGACATTGAAATGCTCAGACGACGAGAGTAGTCAAACAAACTTCACTGTTTATACACGTAAAAGGGAAAGATCAAAGTATCAAAAATCTTTAATGGAACTATTAACTTTTAGTTACTTCAGCTCAAATATTTGTCACTCGACTGAAAATGAAAAAAGTCAAAAAAGACTCTCAATCTAGCACATAAGAAATATCAGAACACGCCAATTCTTTTTCATTGCTAGTGAAAGAAATATTCCCAAACCAACAATTGTTCATATCGGTTGTTATGCGCTGCAATCAGAATCACGAACCCTGATTAATACTACTCATCATCCAACACACGCCAAATTACAGAATCGAAAATCAATTCAAAAAGGAAAAAACACAGAAGAAACGAAATTACAGGATCACCGGCAACGAGCTTAGAAATTCGATCAGAAACTTCAAAGGTATGGCGAGAGCCAGCCCATACAATCTTCATAGCATCCACATCGAACAGAGCCTTCTTCCTCTCATCCGCAAGATAATCCACTCCCTCCATTTTTCCAGAAATCACTAACAAACCCACAAAAGACAAAACAAAAACAAAATCCCAAATTGCCTGTACTTATATAACGCAAGAACACGCCAGTCGTCTTGAATTTCGTGAATGTTTTTAATTAAATACAAAAGGAGACAGGCAAGAAAAATCAGGATCTATAATTCTATATCTATCTGTAGCAAACGTTGAGCTTTCCAATGAAAAGTAATTTGTATTGGATGTGGTTAGGTATATACCGCACAGCAACATTTATGAGACTCAACTGGCCGGCATGTAAGCATTTTTTCTGTACCGGGCCCACATTGTGGTCGGTATATAACACGTGATTTTAGTGTGTTTTTTTTAAATTAAAATTTTAGAAATTTTTAAAAAAATTAAATATATTATTAAAAATGAATTTATAAAAAAAAATTATTTTAAGAATTAAAGGCTAAGCATGCTCAATATGATGTTATTTTATGTGATGTTTAATACTCAATCTAGGTGGTAGTCAATATTACATTAAATGATATATTCAATTAAATATA